>JAVIWB010002297.1:0-103347 GCA_031893035.1 Dermolepida albohirtum | reverse complement strand
CATAATGAGGAGTGAAAAGTGAAATATGGAAAAAATCGAATATCGTGCCGTTATAAAGTTCCTTACCAGGCAAGGAAAATCAGTCGCGACCATAATGAATGAGATGTCATTGGTTTACGGCGACTCTTGTCCAGGAAAAACCATGGTGTACAAGTGGTATAGTTTATTTAAACAAGAAAGGGAATCCCTTGAAGACGACCCGAGGCCGGCCAGGAGCATTGAGGTGACCACGCCAGCACTTATCCAAAAAGTTGAACAAATTTTACTCGAAGATGCTCGACTAAAGAAGGAACAACTCGCAGAAATGATTGGAGTATCCGATACAACAATTTTTAAAATCCTACACGATCATCTCGGCATGTCTAAGGTCAGCGCAAGATGGGTGCCGAGAATGCTCACGCCGCCGCAAAAACAACAGCGCGTAGAGTGTTCGCGTGCATTTTTGGACCTCTGTAATGAAGACAAGGATGGTATATTGAGTGGAATTGTTACTGGAGACGAAACTTGGGTTCATCATTATGAACCTGAGTCCAAACAAGACTCCATGCAGTGGCATAAAAAGGGCACAGCACCTCCCAAGAAATTTAAAGTGTCACAATCAGCTGGGAAACTCATGGCAACGGTATTTTGGGACTCGGAAGGAATATTGTTGATTGATTATAAAGATAAAGGTGTTTCTATAACCGGAGAATATTACGCTTCAATATTAGAGCGACTAAAAGAAGCCATTAAAGAGAAAAGACGGGGAAAATTGACAAAAGGTGTTCTGCTTTTGCACGACAACGCGCCCGTCGACAAGAACCGCGTTACGTTAGCTGCCCTGCATAAGGTGGGCTTCGAAATTGTGAATCACCCACCCTACAGCCCAGACCTGGCCCCGAGTGATTATTACCTGTTTCCGAAAATGAAAAAAGAGCTGCGGGGTAAAAAATTTACTGCCGATGATGAAGTCAAGGAGGCAGTTTCGGCGTATTTTGCAGATAAAGAGAAATCATTTTTTTATGAGGGTATAAATAAATTAATTGAAAGATGTGAAAAATGTATCCGTCTTGCAGGTGAATATATTGAAAAAGAAAAATAATTTGTTTTTTTTATTTCCACCCCTTGCCCCCCATTCCGCGAATATAAAAACGCTCCCTCGTATTATTGTTGGATAATAAATTATAGATGGGCTAATTTAATTGTCGGGTACTGTATGTGTTATTTAAAATAATTTGCTAAACATTCATACTTAACTTCTCCTATTTTGTCTCGGTCTAGTTCTAATAAGCATAGCTTTCGATTTATATTATGAAAATTTAATGCCGATTGGTTATTTTCATGAGTAAAAATGAGATCAAATTACATATCGTTGATTTCTAATTCATAAAAATGTTATTTACGATCGTTAAAATACACCTATTAATAAGTAAGCTTTTGTATACTTCACTTGACTATTATACAATATTATCATTAGAGAATCCCTTGTTGGAAAGTCGGTGTTTTTATTTTCTTCGTGCATTTTCATAAATGATTTGGTTGAAAGTTTTGCAGTTATACAAACTTATTATCACTTTATACTTGTAATATCTTGTTTTAAATAAAGATTTACTTTAATATTAGATAAAAAGGAATTCATGGGTTAACATTTACAAACATTAGACCAAAAATTCCAACGTTTTGCCATTGTTATAAAATGATATATATTTACTTTGATTGAAGACCTATAATACGAGGTTAATTCAAAAAGTTAAGTGAAGGAAGAACTTTTCTAGACGAACGTTAATCCACTATAATATGGAATTGGCGGGCAGCATTTCTCATGGTTGTCCAAATAATTTATTATTCCTTCTTAATACAAATCTCCGGAAAATAAGGTATTTTGCACTATTATGTTATGAATCATAGACATTCTTCGACTGCCAATGTTTTGTTTACATGGTGTAAAGATTATCTTATATGAATTCGGCAGATATATTTTCGTATACATCGTTAACATTTATCTAGTAGCGACTGTAGATATAGTTAAGGAATTGCTGGGCCGACTTATGGCTAATGTAGAAGAACCAACAGAGAGTAAATGCCGGCTTCCGATGTACGTCATGCAATTCATACTACTTTATGAATGCGAGATTTAAGATGACACTTTGCGGCTGAAGTATAGGAAGCGGAAACCTTCAGTACAAAGGCGGGGTGCTCTAGGCTCGCAAGCACACATCATATGGCTTCTGAATCAGCGGTGCTGGCAATTGCGGGAATTACCCCTATCTATCTATTGGCTCAGAAAAGGACGAGGGTCTACGAGATCCGAGACGTTGAGAAAAAACAAGCCTATACAATTAACTTCTTTACGATCGGGAACTTAATTATATATTTATATATATTTATTAACGTCAAAATAACTTGACTGCGGGTTTTAAATAAATATTAGATCTGTTTCTATATATGTATGTATTTATAATGCGATTTATGACGTGTTAAAGGGCTGGAAGTTATACTGCCTGCTAGCTTAATTGGTAAAGCAGCCGTCTAGAAAACGGCAGATACAGGTTCGAGTCCCTCTCCAACGCAGACATTTTTAATAAATTTCAGGGAATTTAATTAACGATGAAATAGCAGAAAATAATAATTTTCATGAACATGTAGTGAACTGAAAGAAGGTAAATAAAAGCCATTACCACATCAATGTTCGTATTCTGTATACGTATTTTGATTACTAAGTTGCCATCATCAGAATATAATTAATTATAGTGTACTAGATTCGTGCTAAAACTTGCACAAAATAACTCGCCAGTGTGTATTTGTTGTGACACGGTGATTAATTATTTGCTAATGATTAGTTGTCGAAATACGTATACAGAATACGGACGTTGATGTGGTAAGGATATTTATCTTTTTCGATTAATTCACTCAATCCTACGAGGGTAGTTTGACAAGTAGTGAGAATTGAAAAGAAAAACGAATTTTTTAAATACAAAATAATTTTTATTTTTCAATATATTCTCCTAAAAGAGCAATACATTTATTCCAACGGTGCTCCAAGGCCCTTATGCCATCTCTAAAATGCGATTCCGGAAGTCTTGCAAAATACTCATTTACGAAGATGATAAGCTCGTCGTTAGATGAAAATTTCTTTCTACCTAGTGCCGTTTTCAATTTTGGAAAAAGGTGGAAGTCTAGCGATCAGGCGAATAAGGCGCATGCGGTACTAATTGGAAATGCAACTCGTGGATTTTGGACATCGCAACTGTGCTGGTATGCAAGGGAGCGTTGTCTTGGTGAAACAGAATCTTTTTCTTTGCCATTCCTGGCCGTTTAGCATGAATCTCAACATTTAATTTTTATAGAAGTTCTGCAAATATTGTCCGTTTATTGTGGCACCTTTCTGAAGATAATCAATGAGCAAAATGCCCTTTGAACTCCAAAAAAGTTGATGCCATCACCTTGTTTGCCGATGAAGTGGTTTTCGCTTTCTTTGGAGGTGCAGAACCACGTTCTAACCATTGTTTCGGCTGTTTTTTAGTTTCGGGTGTACTGTAGTGTATCCAAGTTTCATCGCAAGTAACAAATCGCCTACAAAAAGGTCCAAACACTCATTGGAAATGCGCAAACGAGTGAACTTTTGATCAATCGTATGCAATCGCGGCACCCATTTTGCCGAAAGCTTGGAAAAGCTCAATTCTTTCCTTAAAATGTGGTGTACGCGTTCTTTTGAAATGTGTACCATATCTGTTATCTTTCTCACTTTGAGTCGTCGATCTTGCGTAATAATATTATGGATTTTTATAATCATTTCCTTAGAAGTCACGATTTTGGGTGCTCTAGAGCGCGCTTCATCAACACAGCTTGTTCTACCAAGTTTAAATTCATTTACGCATCTACTTATTGTGGCGGATGATGGAGCAGATTCACCTAATGCTTCCCGTAACTCATCTTTTATTTCGGTAGCATTCATACCCTTAATTACGAAGTATTTAATCACCGCACGGTACTCTGCTTTTTCCATTTTAAAAAACGACGTGTTGCTTCTTTTTCAATCAGCTAATGCTTCCCCTAAGTCATCTTTTATTTCGGTAGCATTCGTACCCTTAATTACGAAGTATTTAATCACAGCACGGTACTCTGCTTTTTCCATTTTAAAGAACGACGTGTTTACTTCTTTTTCAATCAGCTGTCAAAAATAACCTAATCAATCGATTTATCTAAATATCGGAATATAAATATATAAATAGACAACCTAAATTACAGTGCATTTGCTTTACCAATTGGAGCGCCACCTATGTGTCATTCTCACTACTTGTCAAACTATCCTCGTAGTTTCCATTTAAAATAAAATAAAAATAAAAATAAATATTTTATTACAGCATAACAACAAAATACTTTAAAATATTTCTATAAAAATATGGTATTTCAAAAGATATAATTTGTGATAAAATGCGTGAAATTTCATTATTGACTATCATTAAGTAATACTACTTCAAAATCTTTTTAACTAGCATTACACCTCCTACAATAATCGCTATAGCTGCCACAACTCCAAGTCCTAGATGTGCAGGATTTTGTGAACAAATTAGCATTTTCACGTGATAAAACGTTTACGTTGTGGATATGTAGATTTAATAACGTTAAAAATTAGTCTATAGTGCATAATACAACTTTATTACACACCCCCGTTTTCATTCTAGGTTTAAAAGGCTTTCTAGCTTAATGTGGTCGTAAAAGCTGTTAACTTACACATTTTACTTTGTTTATTTTCTTTTTATTTGCCTCCCACGCTTTTCAGAACACATACTTTAAGATCCATACAAGAAAATCTATTGGATAATTACTGTATTTTATTACATTTCCGTCTCTGTATTATGTTATAAGTAAACAGTTAAACTTCCATAAATTTAAGCGACATATGCATGTTTACAATTTACTTTCCGTTATTTTCTTCAGGTATACCTTTCAAGCAATTACATATTTAATGAATTTGTAATTAAACCAACATGAACTAAACACTTATCTAGGATCTTTAAATGGGTTTAGATCTCGCTACAGACTTAGGTCTAGAAGAAGCTCACAAGATAAACATAGACGTTGGCAAAATTTATTAGCCGCCTCTTTAGGAAGTACATACACTGTTGAAACCATGCATACATTTCCATGAAATACTGGGCGTGATAAGTGTGTCAAATAACAATTAATCCTCACTTCAATTCGTTTCAAAGAAAAAGACAATAAACTAGGTTTCTTGGAAACTCTTGGACTTACTGCGTGACTGAAATTGTGCTAATGGTTTCTATATTTAACCTAATAGAAAAAAGCATATTTTATTGGAAAAAATTTATTACGATGATTTAAAATATCTTCTATCACAATCAATACATTTTCTTATACGGTTCACGTTCCTGACTTTATCTCTTCTGTATAAAAAAACGAAAGCTTCATTTGTTGAACTAAACAATGTTTCAAGTAAAGTAAATGGCGCATTAATTCAATGTTTTACTGGCATAAATAAAGTGTTCTAAAAGGTGGTGTATATATGTATATACGAAGGTTGTCCTAACGTAGATGAATGAACTCTATTTTAGACGAGATATTGATTAAAGACGTGTTTCGCCTATTGAAGGCTCATCACTTAACTTGGACATCGTCAACGAATTGCTCTTCCCTCGCGCTTCTTCCTTTTGGACTGATATATCGCTATGATTGTAAAATGAAACTATACTTCCATCTTTCGAACAGAAATGAAGCCATCCGAACAAAGGAAAGTATACTGGACGCACTTGTCTCGTAGAATGAATAATAAGTTACTAATGTACGTGAAAAATAAGTACTAAAACACGGAAAATGACCAATAATTGAATAAAGAACAGAACTATTGTTGACGAGATATTGATTGACCTGTTTCGTCTATTGAAGGCTCATCAGTTAACCTGGACATCTTCGACGAATTGCACTTTCCTTGCGCTCCTTCGTTTCGGGCCGATATATCGCTATGATTGTAAAATAAAACTATACTTCCATCTTTCGAACAGAAATGAAACCATCTGAACAAAGGAAAGTACACTGGACGCACTTACCTCGTAAAATGAATAATAAGTTATTAACGTACGTAAAAAAATAAGTACTAAAACACGAAAAATGACTAATAATTGAATAAAGAACAGCACTATTGTTGACGAGATATTGATTGGCTTGTTTCATCTATTGAAGGCTCATCAGTTAACGTTTTTTAAATTTTTCGAAAGATTCGAGGCACTATCTAGCTAGTTCTATTTCCATGGTACTCTTGGTCTACTAACTCCGTTTTTCTATATATGCTACGGCCTTGTTAGTCTTCCTTAAGCCTTCCATTTGTTACTAACTATATCTGTTAAGTTCGGTTTCTATATTACTCTTGGCCTTCCAACTCCTATTTTTCTATATGGTAGAGCCATAAACTGCCAAACTTAGCTCATGCTTTTTAAATTCTCTAAATGAATTTAGGTATGATACACTATCTATTAAAATCTGATTCCATGACACTCTAGGTCTTCCAAATACGCTTTTCTATAAACTACGTTTTTCTATATGGTACGGCTTTCTCATAAATTCTCAAACTACCTTAGCTTGTGTTTCTTTTTTAATTTTGTGATTAAACTGAAATGTGGTATACTAACTTGTCTTCTGAGTTCTGTATTCCTTAAAGTATTTGTATTATTATTACCAAATTTGTTTTTAGGGATTGCATATCTATTGTCTATAGTCTAATATCTCTCATATATTGATTGGAACAAATTGTATGAGGAGTTGTACTTGAATTGCATTTGATATTCTAACAAAAAATCCTGGTCTTTTTGAACAGAGAGTGTAGATTGTGATATCACAGGGTTATTTTTATATTAAATTTAAAAAACTGCTTTTCATCGGACAATGTTAACATACACGCTCTGTGGTAAAGAAAACCGAACTGTTTTAAAATAGTAATTCTTAGTAGCACCATCCGTTACAAAAAATAGGCATCGGTAAGGTAGATTTTCCACAAACGTTTTGCATCATTAGAAACAGAGAAATTGCGCATAAAGTAACAGTGTGTATTTGGCATTTGTCGAAAAATGAATTTTGAACAAAGAGCAAATATTAAGTTCTCTTTTAAACTCAGTAAATCGTTTACTGAAACGTTTACTTTGTTGAAATAAGTGTTGGTAATACGTGTTTATCGCGTACGAGTATATGTGAGTGGTATAAACGATTTAAAGACGGTTGTACGGACATAAATGACGACGAATATCGTGGAACAAAAAATCCGTGGTTACGGAAAGCAACATCGAACTTGTACTTGAATTTATCAGAAATGAGCCGAAATCCTCATTGCGATACATGGAAATGCAATTAGATATTTCCAAAGATTTAATTCATCGCATTTTGACACAGCGTGTGGGACTGACAAAGATTTGTGCAAGTTTAGTACCACACAAGCTAACTGAATTCAACATTATACAGACTTGGTTAAAGACTCAAAAAAGGACGAAAACCTCAGGTATTCTATTGTAACTGGCGATGAGACGGTGATTTCAATATGATCGAGAGACCAGTGTCAAAGCTGAATGGAAGCATCCCAGCGAAGAAAGACCGAAAAAAAGTCGTTTGGAGAAGTCTAAAGTGAAGACAATGCTGGTTTGTTTTTATGATTCAAGAGGCCTAGTGCACAAAGAGTTTCTAGCAACTAGTCAAACAGTCAGTACTGTATATTATCTTAGTGTTATGAAGCGTCTTTTAGCGCGTATTCGTCGTGCGGCCCTTCAATATCGTGAAAATGGTAGCTGACTTTTTTTACGTGATAATGCACCTTCTCATTGTTCGACGCTTATCACTGATTTTCTAACTACAAATGGTATTTTAACCGTCAACCATTCAGCGTATTCACCGATTTTGGCCCCTGTGATTTCTATCTATTCTCCTAACTACATTTTCCCATGTAAGGACAGCGTTATGCCGACGTCGAAGCCATTAAAAAGGCGTCGACAGCTATCTTGAAGGACATCTCTAAAGATGAACTTGAAAATTCATTCGACATGTTAATTGACCGTGCAAAACTTTGTATTGAAGCCGAAGGCGACTACTTTGATTAAAATAAATGAATTTTACCAAAATAATAAGATTTTGTTTTTATTTTGCGACAGATTATGTATTTATATGGGTTAAGAACCAAGAAAAAAATGCCTGTATAAGAGTAAACTACCCAGATTACTACATCGTTAATTATTAAGTTAATTAACTGTAAATGTAATCAAATTATTCTTATATTTGCCGATGTAAATTTATATGTCGGCACGTGTGTGCGTCCAACCCAATATATTATCCCAAAACAGGACTACCGTTCCGACCATCTGTTAGCTTTGATCTCTTCAGGAATTCATTTCTTAACAATGTTCATTACCTACAAAAATCTGTCTCTCGGATCTGCACGACTTTTCTGTCTCGTTATAGAGAAAAAGTTGACTTCTTTAAACTCGGGGAGATTTCAAACGAAAAAAAAAGGAGAGACGTGCGATAACTGTAACGCAAACTGGTTTATTATGACAGCCGAACTACATTGTCGTCCGGCGATATTTCCAAAGTCAAGAATGTCTTATACATATCATGTATTTGTATACGACATGACCTCGAGACTTCTTGTTTATAAACGTCTTTGACTAACATACGACAGAATGGAACATGGTAATTGAATTGAATGACTGCCATTACCTAAGAAAGGAACGTCTAACGATTATTGTTCGACTAGCTGGGCGCAATATGTCGTTTCTGTTAGATATGTACAGTTGTTAATTAGTATAGCTATTCTTGCACTTTTTTCTACTTTGTTATATCGACAGGTGAAGTACTTTTAATGTTCACATAATGATTTAATAGGGTTCGTCAGTGTAGACATAATATACTCTTGAAATTTAATTAAATATACCCTAAGAAGCAAAAAATGTTGAGAACAAAACGAAAGAAGGCTTCTTTCATTTTGTAAATTGGCATTTCATAATATTACTGTGGAGTAAAAGTTATTTCGTTTTTTTTTGTACGATGTGTAGTAATAAAATCTCAGGAAAGCTTAGTTTCATACACTTACAGCAATGATGTTTAATTTATTGATTTATTATTAATCATGACAACTACGGAGTTTTCCAATAGGGACATAACGGTTTTGCTTGAACATTTTTCATGATCTGTAAACGTCAAAACGTCAGTCAAGCTTAACATTTTTATCGTCGTGAGGCTCACAAACGAGCAACAATTGGAAATAATTAAACATTACTACCCTTTGCTATCTGCTTCTGGGCTTCCGGGCTGGAAGAGGGTCACTTATCTGCCGACGTTTCGTACCCATTTGTATGGGGCATCTTCAGGGTTCAACTACTGTACTAACAATACAAATGGGTACGAAACGTCCGCAGATATACAAGTGACGCGGTTCCAGCCCGGAAGCCCAGAAGCAGATAGCATGGACCACGACCGCGGAAGTCTACGTACCAGATTACTACCCTTTATTTAGCAAAAAAGAAACTTAGATAATTAACAATAATTATCCTAGAATCCGGTGCTCCGCCTGTGGCACTACACCGATTGTAACCTAACCTTAATCTTTACTTACTACAATTCCGCTCCTACCTTGCGGAAGTAGTCCGCTCCTTATAACATTACTACCGCAATTCTGAGTCGGTGGTCACAACTTTAAGAGCGCTTACTTTAATTTCCGCTCGTAATAATCATCCAACCAGACAGGCTGTGCGTACTATGGTGGGTAAATTCGAGTCAAAATATTCACTATTGGATATTCCTGTGACGGTGAGAAAATGCGGCGATCGAAGTATCGAAAATATCACAGCCGTAAGTGCTTCAGTTCGAAATGAGTCGATTCCACGTCGTGGATTGGAATTGGAAATCGCGCAAACCACATTAGAGCGAATTTTGTGTAAAGATCTTGGCTTATACCCTTACAAGATCAAATTAACTCGAGAACTGAAGGCTCTTGATTTTTTGAAGCGCCGAAACTTCTCGATTGGGCTCTGCTAGAGTTTGAAGAAAATCCTGAATTTCATCGAAAAATCATCTGCAGCGATGAAGCTCATTTTTGGCTTAATGGCTTTGGTAATAAGCAAAATACTCATTATTGGACAGCAACAAACCCAATAGTGCTTCAAGAGACTCCATTACAGTCACGAAAAGTGACCGTGTGGTGTGAATTTCATGCCGGAGGAGTGATTGGAACATATTTTTTCACCGATGAAAATAATCGCCGTGTTACGGTCAATGGAGCATGCCATGTTGTTAGACTATTTTTGTCCAGAATTTGATGGACTTGATATTAGTGATACGTAACTCCAACGAGTAGATGCTACATGGTCGAACAAACAATGGATCTAATGAAGAGGAAGTCCGGTAATCGTGTAATTTCGAGAAATGGTCAGGTCGAGTGGTCATCTCACTCATGCGATTTAACAAACGCCGTTGGACTTCTTTGCATGGGCTTACGTTAGAGGAGCTCAGGGACAATATCGAAGGCGAAATTGTCAACGTTCCGGCCGATATGGGTGAAAAAGTGTTAGAAAATTCACTCCAAAGAATTGATCGCTGCAAACGTGTAAACAGCAGTCGACTGTGTGGGTATTCCAAGATGAGCCAAAACCAACAAAAGTTGTTCGCTCTCGAAGCGCATCAAAACAAATGGTCGTCTATTTTTTTGGAACCATGCCTTTAGAGAGTTGTAGAACGGTCAATTCCGAATGGTGCACACGTATTTGTTTGCCAAAAGTTTTTGAAGAAATAATGAAAACAAACCGAAAACGACAGATCATTCTCTACCACGACAATGCTAGCTCTCACAGATCGGTTCAAACAATTGAATATTTGACTAGGCAAAACATTGAATTCATGAGCCATCCGCCCTACAGCCCTGATATAGCACCTTGTGGTTTCTTTTTGTTCCCACACGTGAAGAATAAACTTCGTGGTCAACGGTTTTCTACGCCGGAAGAGGCAGTTGAGGCATTCAAAATTCATATTTTGGAGGTACCGCCTTCACAGTGGCAGCAAGGCTTTTCGGATTGGTTTAGACGAATGCAAAAGTGCATCGATTTTCAAGAAGAATATTTCGAGAAGCAATAAAAGTATTTTCGATAATAAAAAGGTTTTTTGTTTGCTATTTCCAAAATATAAACGGCTACCCTCGTACCTACTGCAACTATTACGTATACCTTAGTTATATTGCAATAAAGTATAATTATTATTGAATTCTTATAAACCTCTCTCTCCTCTGGTGCTCTGACACGCTTTAATAAAACACATAATCGCCCCAAAATTTTCTTAAACGATAGAAGAAACTCAAGCATCCATGTAATCTACCGATGGCAATATTACAAAATAGTTCCGCAATTATTCACTTAACGGCTATGTAAACGAAAAAATTAAAATAAATATCACATTTGTAGCTTTCTAATAAATACTTATTAAAGAATAAAAATGCAGACACAGTAGGAACAAATTTATAAAACAAATCTTAACTATTACATCTTTATACATGTAATGTGCAAAACGGGAAGTAATTTAAGCCACTAATGACTCGAAAATTAGAAAAGCTACTTGCGTTGAAGTCATAATAATTAGAAAAATGTATGTTTTTTTCTTTATGATAATTAGTACATTAAATACACTACTTAAACTTTCTTACTTAACGTTGTTATTAAGTAATTAGTATTGTAGTTTCCTGTAATTAAAATCTATTTAAAATATAGTTTAAATAATGTATTTGTTTTGGTGTGAAGTGAATAAAAATTTCTGGTACACCCCAGGGGGTATAGTTAGAATTTATCAGTCTGTTATTCTTCGTAGATCGTCTGTAACTTTAAATATTATAAATATAAAAAAAATTTAAGAAATACAACCATGCTCAGATGTATGTATTAGACACCCCAGGTAAAAACCGTAAAAATAGTTAGTGGTATTTACAGAAATGCGTTTTTGAATACCCTAGTTAATCCCCTATTGAAAAGAATAGGTGGAAAGGGGAAATTGTGGATTTTAGAAATTTAGTGTAATTATAGCAGTGTGTGAGCAACGTGCGTTTGTGAGTTTGTGGTAGACATCAATTAGATTATCCAATTTTTTCACGTTGCGTCAGTTATTTGTTGAAGAAAAATGCCTAAAACACGCGAGTTGTCGGTAGGGGAACGCGCCCAAATAGTGCTACTGCATTCCCAGAAGTAATCAATAGCTGCAATTCCAAAAAAAAAATGTTCGCGATGTGCAGTCCGTACAACCATTAGTCGCTATCAGGAGAGTGGGTCGTTTGTTAACAGACCAAAATGTGGCAGAAAACCCTGTACCTCGATTAGAGAAGACAGAATTTTAAAAAGACTGGCTCTCGGTGATAGGAAAAATCGTCGAAACAGCTCGCCAGTGAGCTGAAACAGCGTTATCGCGTAACAGTTTCTGCGCAAACAGTGAGAAGGCGTCTCCAGCGTGCTGGTTTACGAGGGTGTAAAGCGCGACGCAAACCGCTTTTAACTGACGCTCATAAAAAGAAGCGGTATTTATGGGCCAAACAACATGAAAATTGGACAATCGAGAAGTGGTCGAAGATTCTTTGGTCTGATGAATCGAATATCGAGGTATGTAATTACATCCTCATGACTAATATTCTTATCGTTGTATGCAATTCAGTCTACATGTAACATTAAACAAAATTAATCCCTTCTAAGTGCTAACTTTTTTCTTTTGCCTGGCAGCTTTGGGGACTACCTGGGACGTTATACGTTCGGCGTAGGTAAGAGGAAGCTTATGAATCACAATGTATCATTCCCACAGTAAAATTTGGAGGTGGTAGTATCATGGTTTGGAGTTGTATGTTTGCACACGGTGTTGGAGAAATGTACCTGTGCGATGGACGGATGAATAGCCAACGCTATTTAGCCATGTTGGAGGAAGTATTAGAACTGTCTGTGCTAAAACTATTCGACCAGGATATTCCACAATACATTTTTCAGCATGATAATGCGCCCTGCCACAAATCGGGAGCTGTAATGCGTTGGTTCGAGGAAAACACAGTGGAGGTATTGGATTGGCCGCCACAAAGTCCCGATTTGTCGCCCATTGAAAATTTGTGGCGTATCTTAAAAACTAAGATCACTGAACATAAATGCCTGTCAAAAGCAGAATTATCAACAAAAATTCGCGAAATATGGGCTGCAATACCACCGGCAGAGTGTTACAATTTAGTAGCAAGTATGCCTCGACGAGTGCGAGCTGTCATTAAGGCCAAGGGCGGAGCGACAAAATATTGATAAATTGTACTATATTACTAAATAACACTTTGTACATAATTTTCACAACAGTTTTATTTTCCTCACCTCTCTTTTAACTAAACTATATAAACTATATATGTATGTATGTACACAAATTCGTAAGGTGTCTAGTACATTTGAGCATGGTTGTATATTAGTGTGGTGCACTGAAGAACATGTTACAGTGCCAGAGTATTCCTAGGATCTTGAAAAATATTATTACGAAAGTGGCAAAATCTTCCTGTATCGAAATGTGATAATAGTCTGTCCAAAGATTATCATCAACCGTCTATTCTAGTCACTTTTGATTTTAGGGTTTCACACACTAAAAAATTGTATAAAATACAATTTTTCAAGAGGATTTTTCCTCTTGAAATTTGAACGGTTCTTTAACAACCTGATTTAATCATTTTAATTTAAGTCCGTATCCACGTCTGTCCTCTACAAGTTTCCACTCAGCTATTGTTTTGACAGGCGTAAGTTTTTTGAAAAATAGTGCTAGAAATCGAACCTCTCACAAATTTGATCGCCTGTCAAAAAATATTCTTTGATGGGATAGGGTATGTATTGCCACAACTACGATACTCACTGGACTGTACGTTTTCAGGCTTTTGATCGTTCCACTCTCTTCAGAACTTTGTATGCTGTAACATTCAACTCAAATGAGGTTGTTAATAAGCATTATACAAAATCTTTCGCCGGTAAAGATAGGTCATGCTATGATAGAAGAATAGAAGAGACTTACCGATGGTACAAAGTTATCAAAGAAAACTGGCAATATAAAATTTATTGGTCTTTTTTAATTTTAATAAATGTCATGAAAAATGCAAAAAAACACTTACCTCATCAATGTTGGTACTCTGCATATGTATTTCGACAACCAAGTTGAGTTCATCAGCAGAGTATTAATCAGTGTTGCATTTGGATATACGATAAAGCTTACACAGAAAATTCCAGATAATATTTCCGTCAAAATCTATAAGTCAACACTTCGTAGTCTTAAAACTAATGCTTGTTCCTATATACGCCCCCGCTATTACTTATGGACCTTTCTTAACGGTCATATCTTCCAGGAAGTCGTAGAGACTAGAACAAGGTATCGGTCTCCTATCAGCGTAAAACATATGGTTTTTATTTTTCAATACAAAGATGCTCTCGTAACTCTCTAATTCAAGATAATTTTATCACTGAAGATTGATATATAACCCCTTGCCACATTAATTTTCGTATTCTGTATTCATATTTCGATAACTAAATTGTCATCATCAGCAAATAAATACAGTGGACGTTTTGGCTTTCAGCGATACGGATCGCGTGCGGAATTTGTTTTCGTACGGGTATTTTTACAGTAGTTTTCCTGGTGCGACACTGTTTAATTACCTGCTGATGATGACAACTTAATTGTCGAAGTACGTATACAGAATACGGAAATTAATGTGTCAACCTTCAGCGATCAAGTTAATCAACCACAAGCTCCATAAAAATTAACTTCAAGATAATTGTTTGTATTTTTGATTGAATGTAGAAAGTCCTCGGTTACATTATGACTATTTTTTAACACATGTTTCGCTAAATCGAATTTCTCGGACCGATTAAATTCTTTGTGGGAGATATATTCGCCATACCGAGTTCCCATTGAGTGTTTCGTTTGACCTATATATTTTTTGTTACAACCTCGGCAAATTATTTCATAAATCTCATATTTCCGATTTACTTCGACTCTTATCTTTATGAGTTTTGTACCGTAATGTAACTTAAAATGTGCGTTCCGTAAAAATCTTTTTTAATTTTTTTGTAACTAGGTAAAACGGGAAGCATATAAATCGTTCGTTACCATTATTTTGAGGTGACAAACAAGTGGTGTCACGGATTGTCTTTTTCAAGCAAGACGCACATTGTGAGTGTGCGTCTTGCCTTTCAGCGGTACTGATCGTGTGCAGGATTAATTGTTTCGTACGGGTATTTATTGCCGTAGTTTTCCAGGTGCAACACTGCTTAATTTATCTGCTGATAATGACAACTTAGTTGTCGAGATACGTATACAGAATTACGAAAATTAATGTGGAAAGGGGTTATATAGCAACCTTAGTGATCAAGTTAATCAACCATCTCCATCAAAATCACCTTCAAGTTTTCCCAATTAATTTCACGACTTTCGAAATCATTGTGCTTCGCGAAACTCAATATACAATAATAGGTTAGAATGTTTAGGTATTTATTATACACTTTGTATATGGATAGCAGATTCGGTTTTTATGTAGTGATAATTTATGATGGGGAAATAAATACTTCAATGTCTTGTAACTCCAATATCGCCAAAAATGACATACATTACTATTTACATGAAGCTGCAGCTGTTAGCATATATTCTCGTTCGAAAATATCCCTACGGCTATCTACGTGTTCCATATTATTATTTATTCTCATAGTAGTCTGTCATAAATACGTGAAGCTACAATATTTGAATTAAGACCCAATTAATGTGATCATCACGTACAACAAAATATGTACTACCGATCTACGTCTTTGTGCGTTACATAGTTGTTCATAAAAGAATTAAAATAGTTTCTTTCTATCTCCAATTAATACTCAAACCACTCTTAATAATTCTTTAATTCAAAATTGACTGAAATATTTCTATTGCTATCAACGTAACATTCATCAAACGATATATTCGCATTAGGAGCATTGTAAGCAAGTGTTCGGAACAAGCGAAAGAAAGTTCAAATAACCTGCAAGTTTTCACCATCTCTTTGTGGTGGCTTAGATCTACTTTTTAATTATTAAGTCGAATATCGACTTTGATGTGTGAACTGATTCCTTTTAATCGCTTTGGAAAATGAAAGGAAGGTTTAAAAATGAAAACGAATCGTACATAGTTTTGTTTCAAGTAGTGTTGTTATTTATGACGTACGCTACTAATTTGTGTTTCATTTACGCACACGTTGAAAAGTGAAAATGATCTCGTTTGTTCATTCGTTAATTTAAAAAGAAGGTTATTACTTCGCGACAGATGTTTTTGGTATAAAGCAAGTGAAATATGGTTATTTTTTTTTAAATACTTTTCATATGTTCCATGTGTACGTAGTAAGAAAAAACTGGTAAGAAAGTTCAGGAAGATGGATTTTTAAGTAGAATTTTTAACTTCAACTTTGAAGTTAAAATTTATTGGAAAAGAATTTCGAGGGAAATTTGATTGTATAGAAGGAAATGTTATGCAGTTTGCATAATAAGGATCGCAAGTTAATATTTCTACCAAAAGAAGGCTAATAGAAGAATAGATAAATTCATAATAATTTATTACCCAACAGAGTAAAACAATTACAAAAAAAAGCAAATATAAGGTTTTCCAATAGGGATGATATGATTTGCACTGCGCACCAATTGCCCGTTCTACCGTACCGCCTATGATATTGCCACTTTCGTCGCCGCTCTAATCATCAGTATTTCAAATTAACAAACTTTTCGTTGGTTCTTCCGGCTTTTCAAGGTCAGGCAGCTCCACGTTTCCGCAGCACATTCCCAGGGTTTCTCCTTCGAATTTCATTGCTTTACAGTGCGGATACTTTTCGAGTTTTGCGAGCACAAACATACGGAGGATGAATTTTTATATATAAAGATTATGTACTGCAGCATATAACACGTCTAAACTACTTTAATACCTTATAAATAATTACGGATTTTTATATTATTATTATTACGATACATACAGAAATGTTTACAATATTTCTTATTGAATAATACAAATATAATAGTAATTAATTCAAACCTTTTTTTTAAATTTCGTTCTTTGTTTTGCAGAATAATTCGAAATGGTGGTCTACAACATGGATTCGATTGCAATATCTGCACCACCCGCTCTGCCCCCACCGTTAAAAGGGGGCAGCGTACGCAGTCGTAAAACATCATCGTCTCGGGGGTTTAGACTTCAAGACCACCCACAGATACAACAACACGACGAAACGGGTAGCGTTTACAGCGTTTGCAAGCAAAAAATCGACTCCATGTTCGAGATGGATCTATCTTCGAAGGCCCAGAACTGCGTACAAGCTCGTATTGAGAAGATGTTCAGCGATGTAGCCATGGACAATGGCATACCGGTAAATGATATCGGCTGCCACGTGTTCTCCGTGGATTACTTGGGTTCCGTACCGTTACACGAGAGAGTCACCAGTCTGGTAGGCCTTCAAGACCCTTTAAGGGAATTGTATTTCTCATATAAAAGAAACGGAAAACATAAGAAACCTTTATCCGGTCGATTAGAGATATCGTCCAGTGGATTGAAAGTGCAATATCAAGGAGAAAAGGGTATTTTGCATTCCAACAACAATAATAAAGTTATTTACAGTTTATATCTCATTTTACAGGAGATTTAGAACAGCTCAACCCATTTCCGACGATCGCGGTCTGGTCAGCCGTTAAATTCGTCATGCAAGGAGTTCCTCAGCCATCCTATGCTTTTCTTCCTTTAATCACCGATCCGGATAACTTAGATAAACAACAGCTCTTCAGAAATATCGACGTTAACGATAGGAAACTGATATCTTCAGAGGTACACTCGCCGTTATTTTCAGTGGTTATGCGTAAGATAGGTGTTCAGAAGCAGTTAGAGTGCCATGGATTCATTTGTCAAACGTCAGAGGACGCTATAGTGATAGCGGCCACCCTGTATAAAGCTCTGATGGCCCATATGAAGGCCAAAGAGAAGAAACCCAAAAATAAAAATGGCGTTACATGCATGTCCATGACGTCGAGTATTTATAACGACTTTGGAGCGCCACCAGTAAGGCCTCCCAGGCGAAAAAGAAGTACAACAGCATCTTCGAAGAGCGGAGGGGAAACTTTAGAAACCGTTGGTGTAAGTTATACGTATTAAGAGATGAAATTAAATGGGATTTATATGCCATTACATAATTAGCGTTCCTTTTGAATTATTAAATAGAAATATACATAATTACATGAGATTTTTCTCTATGCGTTGGATTTATTATAGTAATGAGAATAATAGGAAAAGGAGTGGCCCCACATTACGACCTTGTAGGACACTCACTTTCGCAATAAAATTGCAATCTTTATTGATGGAGTATAAAGAATAGATGACATTCAGGCAAAATGTTATTACGTCAGCTTTAATTTCAATGCTACTAAATTAGAAAGTAACAATTGCTTGTTTACCTTTTATTAAATCAAAATTAATAATGTAGTTAGTAAATGTTCTGATATTTTTTAAATCCCTGTACACTTTTGTTTTTGTTAAAGTTTAAAGCTAGATCTAATAAAATTGTATCTCAAAAGTTTTATTAAGTTTAGTGACTGAGGTAAATTTGTTGATAATTTTATAAGTAGATTAATAATAAATTACACTAATTTGGTAACAAATTAATCCTTGTTTATTGATTATTTTAAATCAGATAAATCGCTCAACCATTAGGGTAAGTAATTTCGGGTATTGTGTGAACCCCTATTTTTGCTTTTGGATTCCTTGAAAAAGTATTAATAAAATTTTAATCAGATGTGTTCTAATACGTTTGCTTATCGGTAGCCCACCTGATTATTTTACAAAAATTTTATTTTTTTTACTTTAGGAAAAATATGAATCATCTCAAAAAGCTTCGTTTAGAAAATTGGAGGGAAATGTGGAACCCTATTCCATATTGCCAGAAACGAAAATATGTACATATCTGATTTAAAAAAACTTCAACTGATAAAAAAGGAATTTTGTTTTTATTCATAAAAAAAAACATAAAAATTCTCCATGGCAAAACATGAAAATATAACAAAAACAGGAACAAGAGTTGAACTGGAGTTGAAGACAAGTTTTCTGATTACGGGAATTTCTTGAGCACTTGAATTTGTGGCAATTTCGCATGATGCTTCGGTGTCTTTTTCTGTAACTGGGGAGTTTTCTTGAGATGTATTACAAATTGTTTCGCCTGCGATAAAATCAGACTTTTTAAAAATATTTCTATCGAATGGATACATGCCAGTACATTTAAATCCGTTTATAGGAATTTCACCCGTTTGAACTTTAAGGTAAGCTCTAGCAAATAGTTCAGCTATATCATACTGAGTCACTTTTCTCGCATTTTCTCGAATAAATCTCTTTATTTCTTCATTGTAGTAAATTTTCAAATGACCCATAAATGCTTTGTCCAAGGGCTGCATTTTGTGACTGGAGTGCGAGGGGAGAGAAATTATTACCACCCCATTCTGACGTGGTAGCTCTAATAAATGTATGTTTCTTGTATGACTGTAATGCCCATCTAAAATAAGTAAATGCGGCTCATTTTTATTAGGTTTTGTGCATTTTAGAAAATGTTGGAACCATTTCGTAAAAATATCTGTTTGAACCCAACCAGATATATGACACGCTGAAGCAGAGTCAGGTGGTGCATTTTTTATTAACTGTGGACTATCATTTTTCCTGGGAAATATAAAAAATGGTGTTACAAATGAGCCGCCTGCACTCATACAAGTAATAACTGTAACTAAAAAACCACGTTCAGCTGATGTCACTGAACCTATTTGTCACTTTCCCTTAGTACTTATAACTTTTGGATATGCACTTTGAACAATTGAAAGTCCTGTTTCACCTAGATCCCATATGGAAGAAGCGGGAAGGTTTTGCTGGCCATACTCAGTTTCAAGAATGTCAAAAAATAATTGCACATTTTCCTTTTGCTCTGTCAAAAGAAGTACCTGTTGGCTTACGTATACTTAGCTGATTTTTATGTCGTCTCATAAATCCATATAGCCAGTCTTTGCCAGCACACTCTTTTATGACTGAAAAGTTATTTGAAATTCCATTTCTTTTTCCATGTTGAAATGCAAGTGACCGAATATCACTGCGAGTAAGACCCCAATAACGCGTTTCCATTTCAATGGCATATTTCACTAATTGGCTTTTCAGTTCTGTGGAAAAAACCAGCTTTCGTCCTAATGGTGTTGACAATAGATCGGTAACATTGGCTTCGCTTCTTGCCATTCTATGAAGTGTGGTACGAGGGATATTGAATGTTTTTGCAGCTAATTTAATGCCCATTTCATTATTTCTTACTCGTTTGACTGCTTTCTTCATGTTTTCTGGATCCCATTTTCTAATAGCTCCTTTATTTGGCATGACTTAATATTATATCCTATAAAATGAAACATAGATTAAGTAAGCGGGTAATGTGGAATAGGGTTCCACATTCCCCGCCTTCAAGTATTCCATATTGGCCGACTGCCGATTTTTTCAAAGTAAATTATATAAAATTAGTAAAACATTTTAAATTGAGATACTTACGGCTTAAAGGTTTTATTTAGTACACTTTTTATATTATCGTATCGAAACACTGGACAAACTCTTAAAACTTAGAGCAAAATACTTGTTTATATGTGCGCACAAAATAAAGTCCACTACACTTGTTTTCATTTACATGCCAACTGAAATCTAACGGTACATTCATACGTATAGAAAAACGTGCTGCTAATAAGTTTTTGTAAGCTATGTATGCAAATAGTTGCGGGTGCGAAATAACATTTAGTTTAAGAAATACGTGGGGGTTCCAGATTAACCGCATATTCCACATAACCTGAAGTTACTTACTATTTATCTGTTAAACCTATTCGAAATCTACCATATCAAATATCGAGTTCAGGAATCTAGTGAAGTTTGAGTTTTAACTACACTGTGTAAAACAATATATTTGATAAAAATGATTAAAGATTTTAAAAAAAGTTGAATTGAGATCACTTCTATGGTTTTGAACACATTAATGCTCTTGTTTGGAGATGATAGAATATCGCACCTTTAGTTTAGCAAAAATATAGAAACAATCAATTTTATTGCAACTATTGTTACACGAAACTAAAGTTTAATAATGCATATGATCCTTACGAACATCTCAAAACATTTCGCACCTTAAGGATATAGTATTTCTTGAGAAATGATATCCAATTAATCCTTGACAGCAATTAATAAGACGTGAATGTTGCCTTGTAGCACATTTTGTGCAGAAACATGCTTTTCTACAATATCCCAAGCCTGTGCTATTGTATCTGGTGTAGCAACTTTTGACCATCAATTGAAAAATATATTTCTATGACCTGGAAAATGAAAACGAAAACTATTATCAAGTATCCCTACAAAGGTGTCTCGTGAACAGACATCAGGTGAGGTAAAGATCCAAGATTACTTGAGCAGTCCATAAATCCAGTTTCACTGTGATTTGATTATCAGGTCTTTTTAAAATCTTTTGATTTTTTGCATATGCCTGATGAAGTTCACCTTAGCTATAGCTCTTCCAGCTTTTATGGAACCTTGACCCTGTTTCTCTAGCTTTATCCTTTAGCCATAGAAATTTTAGATTAATCATATGCGTTTGCACTGAAAAACAGTTATGAGCAGATATAATATTGATTTGGTCGAAGATATGGTTCTTAATGATTGAAATATTACAGTAAAATGTATAATGCAAGCATATAGTTTTTCAGTAGCAAGCTTTGAGAAAGATTTATAAGATGAATTAGGCTTTAAAAAAAGTTTTTGTTTGTTGGATACTGAGAATATTGGCAGCTAATCAAAAACGCAACTAAGTTCTCGCTGTTTTTCAAGAGATGGCTCTAGTAGTAAGTGCTGGTCGATTGTGACATAACCAAAACGTCATAAACCAAGCTTAGACATATGGTAAACAAACCGCTTTGACACATTAGTGATTTTGTTTTTGCGTCATATACTTTTGGTTGTGTGAAAATGTATAATTTTGTGCCAAATAATCGTCATTTGAGGGAAGTGTTGCTTTTCTTCTTTCATTCGAAAAAAACGGCGGCTGAAGCGCATCGAGAACACCAAAAAGCTTACGGAGATGCTGCTCTAAGTGAAACAACGTGCCGTGATTGGTTCCGTCGCTTCAAAGACGGTGATTTCGATGTTGACGACCGTTCGCGTGAAGGAAGACCAAAAACCTTCGAAGACGCTGAATTGGAGGCATTGCTTGATGAGGATCCGTGTCAAACGCCAAAAGAGCTTGCTTCAGCATTAGGAGTCACCTGCCAAGCCATTTCCCAGCGATTGCATGCGTTGGGAATGATTCAAAAACAAGGAACATGGGTTCCTTATGATTTGAACCCAAGAGACGTTGAGCGTTGTTTTTTCGCCTATGGATAACTGCTCCAGCGGCAAAAAAAGGAAGGGTTTTCTTCATCGCATCGTTACGGGAGATGAAAATGGATTCATTACAGTAACCCAAAGAGAACAAAATCATGGGGACTGCCCGGTCATGCTTGTACGTCATCGGTTCGGCCGAATATTCACGCTGCGAAGGTTTTGCTGTGTATTTGGTGGGACCAGGGCGGTGTTACTTATTATGAGCTGTTGAAACCGAACGAAACCATCACTGGGGAACGGTATCGAACACAATTGATGCGATTGAGCCGAGCACTGCGCGAGAAGCGGCCACAATACGAGCAGATGCACGAAAAAGTGATTCTACAGCATGACAACGCTCGGCCTCACGTTGCCAAACCCGTTAAAACCTACTTAGAAACGCTCAAATGGGAGGTCCTACCTCACCCGCCATATTCCCCAGATATTGCGCCGTCCGATTATTACTTGTTCCGTTCGATGACACATGGTCAGGCTAATCAGCAGTTCCGCTCATATGAAGACATCTCAAAATGGCTTGATTCATGGATAGCCTCAAAAGACGAATACTTCTACCGTGACGGTATTCCAGCTCTGCCAGAAAGATGGGAAAAAGTTGTCGCTAGCGATGGGCAATGTTTTGAATGATTCATTTGTAAACATTTTTTCACAATAAAGTTACATTTTCATCAAAAATAGCGAGAACTTAGTTGCGCACTTAATATTTTAGGGACAATAACTCATGAACCTTTTTCGTGTAATTTTTTAAATTCGTACCAATACCTGTTTTATTGTCCAATTCTCGCCTACTCTTTTTTAGCAGTTGAAATTTAAAAATGCAAATAACAACGTTTTCTACATTAAATACATATTTTCATGACACTCTATGCCGTTAAATAATCAATATCCCTTTCAACTAATTAATGTTTACACGTGGCATGTCAGACGAGGAGTGGTACGGTGTCTTTATGGGGAGGTATTACATTGTATCGACGGTGAATTTATATCAATAACTTCATGCATCGTTAAATTTTTTTAATCTGCTTAATAGCGTCGCCGTGATTTGGAGTCAGCGTCTTGAAAAATTGGCATTTTGTTTTTAACGCTTGAATAACGTAGAAGAGAATGTTCATTACATGGTGTGTTATTACATTAAATAGATGGTTTTACAAATTTGACATTGTCAAATAGTCTAGGACAATCAGCAGCAATCGACTTACTATTCCAGCACATAAGTTAGAAATATTCAAACGATCTTTTCTGTATTATTTGTTTTCTATCTTGATATGAAATGTGTTACGGGGGTTAAATGGGCCCTTAATTAATTTAATAAATAATAAACATATTATTATTTAATAGTAAATATTTATTTGCACGGGGGTAATGAATTTATTACGATGCAAATACAAAAAAGGATAAAATATGTTACAGGAATTAATAATTAATAATTGTTTACAAAGAGCTTCAAAGGTCAGGATGTGTGCCAAGCTGAAAGAAAAATTATTAGCGGAAATAAAAAACAGGATTACCCTTAAAAATTTTATTTTCTAATTCAAATTAATTCTTCAAGTTTGAGCATGTACAATTAAAAACAATTAATGAAAGAGACAACAATAGATAAAATAAGATATACGTAACCGCGAACCTGTAATAGAAGTAAGCTGAGCAATACAAAGCTGTGGAATAAAAAATATAAAAGGATTAAATTATAATATGTATCGAAGGATACGAGGTACTTGCGTGTATGTGCATATCTATATAAAGGCAGTTTCAAATTTCGCGTTCTTTTTTAAAGAATAAATAAAACACATAATTTGCATTCACTTTCAAAAACTTATTATTGGTAATTGAAGTATCAGTTTTGACATTTGTATGCGAAAAATAATATCTGCTAAATGGCCTCCTCTTGCAGCTCTACAGACGTCCATTATTTTGTTAAAATTTTCATTGACATTTTGATATAATTGAGGTCTATCTCACCAATGACACGAATAATTTCATCTTTCACAGCAGATTGTGGATTGTTTTTATAAACCTGACTTTTGACAGAATCTCAAAGAAAATAGTCTAACGGTGTCAAATCACATGATCTTTTAGGCCAATTAACATCACCGTTTCTTGAGATTACACGTCCAGAAAATTTTTCTCTCAATAAATGAATTGATTTGTGTGTAAAGTGAGGTGTGGCGCCATCCTGTTGAAACTACATATCCTCTAGATCAATATTCATTAATTCAGGCCATAAAAATTCGGTTATCATCCGATGATATCGATCACCATTGACAGTTACAGCTTCACCAGCAGCATTTTCAAAGAAGTAAGGTCCAATTACACCACCTGACCATAATGCACGCTAAACAGTAACTCGTTTAGAATGCATAGGTTTCTCATGAATAATTCGTGGATTTTCCTCATCCCAGATACGAAAACTTTGTTTATTAACATAGCCACCAAGTTCAAAATGTGCCTCATCGGAAAACATTGTTTTTTGAGAAAAATCGGTTGGTTGTTCATTCGTGAAATTGACAAATGAGCGACGTTTTAAATTATCTAATGGTTTCAGTTTCTGTGTTATTTGAACCTTATATGCCTTCAGAGTTAAATCCTTCTGTAAAATACACCATGTTGTTGATCCACTAAGTCCAAGTTTTTCTGAACGTCGTCTAACAGACATTTCAGTATCTTCAACAACACTTTCATGAACCAAAAGAATATTTTCTTGTGAACGACCACTACGACTGTATTTTTCACTTTTTTAATCTCCAACGGAACCGGTCTCTTGAAATTTTTTAATAATTCCACCAATAGTGCTTTCAGATGGACGATTATCTAAACCATAAAATTCAATTAATTTTCTAAAAACTCTTTCCACAGAACGCTGATTTTTATAAAATAATTCAACAATTTGAACACGTTCTTGTACCGTGAACGAAGTCATTTTTATAAATGTCATACATCACACTTTTTAAATGCTCACATACCCAGACAAATTCAGTGCGCCATCTATATTTTATTTATTCTTAAAAGAAACCGCGCAATTTGAAACTCCCTTTACTTCCGTTGAAACCAATTTAAAACAAATTTACGACATTTATAAAGATTTATTTGATTCAATAGTAACATTTCAAAGTACTGGGTTGTCGTTGGTAGAGTCAATGCAAATTGTGAACGATGTGCATTCACAGCTATGTGCTACAAGTGACGTAAAAGATATGTGTGTTGCAGAAAAGTTCGAGATATTATAAACAAAAGTTTTCAATTTTACCAGATTAAGACAAACTTGTGACTGTGCTTTTATAGATCAGTTAGCTATTTCTAAATATATCTGTAGATGTCGAGCGATTATTTTGTAAATATAATCTTTTCAGCACGGTGTACGTTGCTCTCCGAGACAAATGTTGAAACTCACGTCATGCTGCAGACATTTTGTCAGTCTTATCCATTTTGCGCTACGCAATAACAGCTGTGAATAATGTGTGTTATTTATAAAACAAAATATAAGTGATATAGATAACGCATGCTTGACAAGGTCGTCCTTAATAATAATATATCCATTCAAAATAGTATTGTATTTAAATTAAAATAAATTGATTTAAAAAAATTGTTATATATATATATATATATATATATATATATATATGCGAAGCGTAATGTTTAATATAACAGATAAAGTAAATAAGTATTTATTTACGGACAAAATAAATATAATCTCGTCAAGCTCTGCTATAAAGTACAAGATGAAAAATGTATTGTTGTCGCAACGAGGATCGTAGAATAATTTCAAGAATTGGCAAATTCTATGGATGACCGAGACTTGGACATTTGTACGGATCTATAATAAAATTCGAATCACTGCAGTCATTTCTTTGAATATTCACTTCGATTTGCCAATTTTTATTACATTCATTTCTTATATATTTTTTTTCTTTTTATATTTGTAGTTTAAAAGGCTCAAGGTAGAACGCTGAATGTATACGATGATTTAGTCCTTTAGGTGTTACATACACTACCGCTCATAAGTATTTGGTCACCCGCAAATTGTAACAAAAATCAAAATTGAAATACTAATATCTTTTTATTATTTACATATTTAAAAACATATATTTTTACATCTAAAATAAATTGTTGTATATTATATTTATCTAAATTTTAAACTCGTCCAAATGCCCTTCTTTATTTTTAATCACTGCAGCGCACAATTGAGGCATTCTTTCGATTAATTTTCGTAATATCTCAGGTTTTATTTTACCCCATGCCTCTTGCAGGCTTTTCTATATATTAGCAGCAGATGTGGGGGCCGATTTTTTCTCGTCTCGGTCAAGTTCTTCCCACAGCAACTCGATGGGATTTACATTGGGACTCTGGGAAGGCTGCGCCATAACTTTTATGGTTCCCTCGTTCTCCGATTTCTGTAAATATTCCCGGAATAGTTTGGAAATGTGTTTCGGGTCATTATATTGTTGGAAGATAAAATTCTGACGCTAAATTTTAATTCCAGAGGAGATTGCGTTTTCCTCTAACATGCGCTTATACTGTTCTTTCTTTTAGTATACATTCGATTTTTACGAGATCGCCCACATTTGATCCAGAAAAGCAACCCCGTATCATGACAGAATCTTTTCCGTGCTTAACAACAGGGACTATGCACCAACAGACCTCCTCACGAAAACACGTCTTCGTGATCCGAAAAGCTCGAATTTGGATTCATCAGTCCACAATACTTTATTCCAGTCTTCTATGGTTCAATTTTGGTGATGTCGAAGACCGGCTTCTTTTAATCGCCGTTTTAACTGTGGAAATACTTATGGGTTTTCGACGAACAGCATTCATTTCTGCTGTGTTTTCTGGGGCTGCTTTTCGTCTATTTCTCTTGCTTGTTACCACCATTGCAATATCTTCTGCTGAGGTTGTTGACATTGGTCTGCCTTTTCGAGTTCTGCTCAACACACTTCGACATTCGCTGATATAGCCCATGGTGGATTGATTTAATTCAAGTTTTGTGGCAATTTCGCGGTTGCTTTTGCCAGTTTTATGATATTCGATTATAAGCGATCGTGTTTCTATATTCAATTCTTTCCTTTTAGGAATTTCTAACCGATTGAACTTCTTCGAATCACACGATGTTATCACCATGAGCACCTCACAACAACTAACTGCAATTTTGCCAAAATACCGAAGTATAAATACTTAATAGTTTACAATAATACCCTAACTTAAAATAAAATCATATCAATCAAAAATGTCCAAGAATTGAGAGATCTAATCCCTTAAGTGCAATTATTCTACTTGGAGTTTCATTAGGGTACTATTATTCATTGTAAATGATAGGGTAATCGCATAATTATTTCTGAATAAGCTTTTATAGATTTTAATGTCTACTGTGAAACTATTTCTTACTGCAGAAATAAATTTTATAATTACATCTGGTACGTAGACTTCCGCGGTCGTGGTTCATACTATCTGCCTCTGGGCTTCCGGGCTGGAACCGCGTCACTGGTATAACTGCCGACGTTTCAGTTTCAGTACGACATACAGTAGCAGTAGTTGAGCATTGTAGATGTCCCATACGAGTGGGTACGAAACGTCGGCATTTATAATTACAACTTTTCTTTAGAAACTGTAATGAAACAAGGCTGACGAAATACATATGAGCGATAATGTACATTATATACAATTTGCAACTATAATTGTTTTGTTTTCTGTATTTTTTTTATTATTATTAATTGAATATATTTCACTAAAAAATTTACTTAATTTGAACATCCTCTTTCATTTATTTTGCAGACACCAGACACGCAAACGCTAGAAAACGATAACGATTTGCAAACAAATTCACAATATACAAGTCCGGAGCCTAAGACAACTCCCCACACCACCGAAACTAACTCTATTGATTTAGATGCTATTGTTCCCTACGAAGAGCCGGAAGAAATTACACAGATGAGTGAAAAAATTACAGAAATTAAGCCGCAATCTCTATTGGATAAATTCAACACGTACCGGACTAAGCAGATAACAGCCGAAATTAAACAGGTTATGACTGAATCTAGTAATATGGGTCTGAAGAGGGTGAAAAGTGTACGTAAAAGAACCGATGAGGGACTAAACAAGGATAATTCTGGGGATATACTGACCAAAGTAACGATACCGAGATCTGGAAGCTTTCTGAACGCTGGCGGATTGACACGATACAAATCAAAAGTACAAAGGTATTAAAGCAACTTTATTTGATTCGAAATAATGTCGTATACGTGGTATGTCTTTTAAGTTTTGCATAGTGGGACATAGAGGGCGCTACTAATCAAACGTTAGTACTAAAAATTAACCTCCATCTTTAGTTAACCTAAATCCAAAGTTTCAGTGCGATACATGTAGTGTTGTAGCTACAACGAACTGTCAAACTTGAAAACTGAATTGGAAAATGAAATTAAACTGAGACCATTTTCCCAGAATAATTTTCTATAATTTTCGAAGACAATTATCTCGACAAGAATGCCTGTCCAAGTTGGTTTTTATTTCAGCAATGAAGCACCATATCAGTCAACAATTTCTCGTTGGTATGGAGAATTCAAACGTGGACGGATTAGTTTTAGCGACGATCCAAGAGCAGGTTTACCAAAAGCGGCAGTCAGTCAGGAAATGTCGATGCTGTGCGCAAGATCATCAACGAAGATCGGCATGTGACATATCTCCAGGTTGAAGGATTATTGGAGATTTCAAAGATCTCAATTAAAAAAAATTTACATAAAGAATTGTGTGTAAAAAATTAGTTTCCCGTTGGATACCGCATCTGTTGGTCGAAGAACAGAAAGCAGCTAGAGTGAATTGGTGTCAAAAGCCTCTAGATCGCTTCAACGCAGGAAACTCTAAAAACGTGTTCAATATTATTAGTGGTGATGAATCTTAGATTTACTCATACGAGCAAGAAAATAAACGCCAATCCAGGTGTTCCGAGGTGAAAAAAAGCCACAAAAGTTATCCATTCTATTATCTCCAAAAAGATAGTCGCGAGATTTGTCTCGAAGGCAGGTCTATGCAGCAACAATTCCTCTATAATATCAAAGAACTGTTACTGATGATTGATATACAACCACTTGTTTGTCGCAAGTCATCGCTGAGCTTCGAAAAACCAATCCCGAACGATAAATCATCCTCCCCCAAGACAATGCAACTTCGCACACAGAACACAAGAGAATGAATTCAAATTGTCAAATTGTTGGACCATCTTCCGTACAGTCTGGATCTAAGTCCCAATGATTTCTTTACCTTTCCGAAAATCAAGAACGGACTGCATGGTCGAAGGTTCCAATCGTCAAAAGGAGTAGTCGATGCTTTCAAAAACGCAATTTTGATTGTACCAACAAACGAGTGGGGCAACTGCTTCTAGAATTGGTTCAAGCGCATGCAAAAGTGCATTAATCTTCGTGGAGAATATTTCGAAAAATAATACATATAGTCTTTAAAAGCTATCTACTGTTTTATTTCAGTTTTATGTGTAAAACTTAAAAGACAGCCCACGTATATGGTAGAAAGAACAAGCGAATTGAATTGATATAGAATATTTTAGTTTTACAAACGCATGTATACCATAAATATATTAATGCAAATAATATTTTTAGGACGAATGGACAAGCAACTGGAGGCTCTCCCTTGGGATTCAGTGAATTATTCAACGAATTTCGATTACAAGAAGGTTTACATTCCATCGACGAGATATTAGGGGTTATAATCGATCCCGAGGGAATGTCCTTCAACGATCTCAAACCAATATATAAAGAATTTTTGCTCAAATTGGCACTGACACTAACCAAAGATGAACTATATCAACGTTCCAAGCTTATAATGCGCAAGCACAAAAAGAAAATGATGAGGAACACCACTATCCAAGCGAAAAAAGTTCCTACCTATAACAAATTTAAGAGGCTCAAACACATTTTCCAAAAGATAAGATTGGCGAGAGAGAGTAAATTAGGTAACAGCAATAGTGAAAACGAGAGAAAAGCACGGGAAAGTAGTTTGAGTAGTTCCTCATACGATACTAGACACTTTAAACCCAAAGAAGTCAAATTGGCCAGGAGGCAGAGCTACAAAAAACGATCGAGTAACAAGAACAGAAGGGATAGGGCTAGTACATCGGAGGAAAGTGATTTTTTTTCTTTGAGGAGGAAGAAAGTCCATTCAGGATCGAATCAAAACAGAAACAGCTCCAGCGGTTACGTATCTTGTTCGGAATGCAGCTACGACAGCGATACATGCACTTGCGTATCTGCTGATAAGTGCTATTGTTCTTTGGGGAATAAAATATGTAAGTATAGCCCTAACTCTTCAGATAAAAAAGTTAAGTGTTGTTGTATGAACGAAAAATCTGATTTTATATGGTGCGGTTGTGACACAGACAGTTGCACTGATAGCAATAAATGCTACTGTACAATGAAGAGAGAGAAAAATACGATTTTCGAGCAGCTGAAACAGAGAGGCTTCATACCCACTAGCGAGAGCGCCATCTCGCCAAGGGTACACAAGAAACTTTGCAAGAAAAATTCCAATACGAAGAGCACGAAGAGTTTGGAATATATGAGCAATCCAAGTGAGAAATATTATGAGAAGTTGAGACAGAATTCTTCCAGCAAGCAAAAGAAGAAAAAGAGTTACAGTTCTGATAATCTAGCCGTGGATTATGAGCTGTTTTCCATTGCCAATGGTAAAATTTGTAATATTTCGAATGGAAGTTTGTATGCTAAACCGATTATTGGAGACTTGGAAAGGAAGAGGAATGGACAGTTGTCAACGAGATCAACGAATTCACAAAAATATTATCAAAGTAGTAAGTCCGATTTTGCAATAATATGCCTATAATTTTATAATCATATACTGCATTCTTCTTTTTCTTCTCACTACAGTTTGCATGATCTAAATTTGAATAACACTAAACAGTGCTTTCACAAGTTTCTTTACCACTGCATGAAAACCATGATGTATTTAGCTCAGCCAACCCCAAAAGTGGCAGAAGTTTTTTGCAATAACTATTCAAAAAAATTTTGACAAAATTGATGCATTTTTATTATGAAGCATTTATCAAGGTACAGATACAAAACATTTATAAATCGATGGTGTGTATTGTGTGTATACTGTGCCTCCCAGAAGTGCCCGACCCAACAAAGGAAACACAAAAATTTTGGAAAGAAATGTATTTATTTTTCAACACAATCTCCTTTCAGCTCTATACACTTTTCCCAGCGACGTTCAATAAATTCGATACCCTTTTTATAATAAGAACTGTCTTGCTCCTCAAAATAGCCATTAACTACCGACATCACTTCTTCAACGTTGGAAAATCTTTGACCACTGAGTCATTTTTTCAAGTTTGAGAACAGAAAATAATCCAAGGGAACTAAATCTGGCGAATAGGGTACATGAGGTAGCAATTCAAACTTTAATTCATTAATTTTGGCCATTGCAATAACGGATTTGTGAGCTGGTGCATTGTCTTGATGAAACAACACTTTCTTCTTTGCCAAATGCGGCAGTTTTTGCTTGATTTCTTCGCCCAAAACGTTGCAATAAGTTCGCATAATACTCGCTGTTGATAGTTTTTTCTTTTTCAAGATAGTCAACGAAGAAACTGATGGCATGACCTTGCCTGCAGATGAAACGGTCTTCGCCTTCTTTGGAGCCGGTTCTCCCTTTTGAGTCCATTGTTTTGATTGTTCTTTTGCCTCGGGTATGAAGCAACGGAGCCATGTTTCGTCCATGGTTTTGGAACGCTGCAAAAATTCTGTTTTGTTGCTGTCAAACTTCGCTAAACACTCAATTGAAACATCTTCGCGACACTGTTTTTGCTTGAGTGTGAGCAAACGCGGCAGCTATCTTCCACACAGCTTTCTCATGTCCAAATTTTCAGATAATATGCGATGTACCGCACTTTTTGAAATGCCTTCTTCATCCGATCATCCAGTACCGCTTTGTGGATTTTCTTCACCATTTCTGAAGTCGTCACCTCATTTGGTCGACCACTGCGACACTCGTCTTGGCAGCTCGTACGGCCTCGTTTAAACTCTCCTACCCAATATTTCACTGTTGTAAACGAAGGAGCAGACTCACCCAGAATAGAATCCAGTTCAGCTTTTATATTGGTTGGGCTGAGGCCTTTTAAATAAAAGTATTGTATCACGTAACGATGACCAATTTTCTCCATTTTCACAAATTCACTGAAAACGTTCACTATTGATGGCTGCTAAACAAATACTAAACAGCCTGACGTCTTCAAACTTGAAGCATATGCTTTATAAATTGTGTAATTTCTAATACAGTGATATTTTTCAAACAATTACCGTTATCTCTAGGTCAGGGCGGGTACTTATGAGACCACCCTCATAGTTTTTCTTACATTCTTCTTACCAGCAATTTTCTAGGAACAGTTTTTCGTACTTTCTAATCTTGAACGTTATTAGTACGCTTCGGGGAATCTCTTACGAATTCCCACAGAAAAAGGTCACAAATCGTGAAATCAAGAAATTTCGGCAGCAAAATTGTGTCTGCATTCCTCATGCGACCTATCCTTTGTTGATGTGGTGATTCATTTAGGAAACGTTGAACATCCAGGTGTCAATAGGATGGATTTCCGTCCTGCTGGAAAATACAATCTTTTGAATTTACATTCATTTGAGGACAAGCCAGTTTTGCAACATTCTCAGATTATATATGTAATGTTTTTCATTAAAAAGGAGAAGTTCGTAAACCTTTGTTGTTTATTTCGTCGACAAATGCTCTTCCTCGCTAAAGTTTAATGTTATATTTACGACGAATTATTGCTCACTTCAGTTTGTGTTAAATTTTTCGAAAGGGAATATTTAACTAACTAAAATACGAAAGTTGTTTTCTTCGAACTTGTATTAAATGTACATTAATGAATGATGGTTAACAGGTCAAATGACCCCTAAGGGATAGACTCCATTTCACACTCTTTTATTACAGCCTAGCTATTTTCTCAATCTAAGTAATAGCAATAAGAATCGCCAATCGTCTATGTCTTCTAATTCTTAGTCAGAGTCAGTCTTGTGTAAATAAATTTTGTATCCAATGAAGCAGACAAATTACAAAACAAATCTACATTTCGAATTTTAATATTTGAAATATGAAAATTGCCAAAGAAACATTCTTTATTTTTACTAATTACTTTATTGTTTTATCTTAGGAAATATCACACAATCAACAGCCATACCAGTCAAAGATTGCACAGATGCACTTTCAGTCAAAAAATCAGCTGAAATAGCAGCACTCTTCGCTGACATCAAGCTCAGTCAAACGACAGACATAGCGCACCTAATTCCCAAACAAATAGACGCCGAAACCCTATTATCTTACAAAAACGCCTACAACAGAAGACCTTCCTCCAGATGCAGTTCCAGAATGGACAGGATAGAAAATAAAAACCCCAGTGTACCCCCGTATTATAGCAAAATAATCAACAATTCATTGCACACAGGAAAAAGTTCAAAATCCAACATGTACAGCGCCAGAAACGGTTTGTATACGATACAAAGTCAATCCGACGACTCCCGATCCAGTTTGGAAAGAACGAGCAAGAGAAAAGGAGAATATAGGCCGCAAAATGAAGAGAAGAAATCGGTTAGTTCGGGTTTGGAGAATTCTTTGGGTTATCTCCCGTGAAATACCAGAAAAAGGACTTACGAAGACTGTAAATACATAGCTTACACAAATATTTTTGGGTGGGATTATGGGGGGGTGTCTTACTGGGTGTTTAAGGTTACTTTTACCAGAATAAACAACACTGGGTTTATAATATTCATTTTAATGTAATTCAATATATTAATGATGTGATCTTGTAGAGTCGTTTGTACTGATTAGAGTTATTGTTTGATTGTCGATGTGATTTTTAATGAAGATGATACAAGAACGAAATTTTCGAATCTTTTTGCCTTTAGAAAGATTTCCTTGAAATTTTCGATTTTATTTTTTCTCTGTCAATCAATACAATTTACAATGGAGTATTTTCCTTGATTTTGAAAACTATTTAAGTGCAATATATACATATATAGATAAACAAATGCTGCATTATATTTAAGATTATTTGTAAGTATTAGTGATTTTTTTTTCGGTTAATGTAAAAATAAAATATTTTAAGTTGATGTGGATATTTTTTATTTTTTATTTTGAACACCCTGTATCACATTTACTCTTATTATCTAGCTATAGTGAGATCTCTCAAACTGATAGAGATTAGAGAGTTGTCTGCTGAATACTTTAACTGGAACTGTCTGCAAGATTATTCGCATTCGCTTCTTTCAGCTATTTATTTCAGGTACATTTGTTAATGTATAAGAAAGGAACAATAAAAACACTGTTAGTCTACTATAAAAGCAACAGACAGAAGCTATTACAAGACCCACATAAAAATAAAATATATTAAAGCCAATTTTATTGGCAATATACCGGTTCATGTACAGTCATGACGGCAAGTTTAGGAATAATAAGACCACTTGACAAAATTTTGTGTACAGTTGTTTCAATATTCTTTTTTTGTCATTTATATGCATTTATTCGTTGATAACTTAGATATTTTAAATAATATCACCGTGCTAAGTCTACTAATGGAAGTTTTTTGCTTTCGATAGTTCAAAAAGGTGTTGTTTAAATAACATTTCTGCTATATATGCGACGAATATTTGTTCAAAGATTACAGACAAAACATTGCTGAGTTTGTTAAAAGTAAATAGGCACTTTTAACACCTTTAACAAACTGGTACGTAGACTTTCGCAGTCGTGGTCCATGCTATCTGCTTCTGGGCTTCCGGGCTGGAACCGGGTCACTTGTATATCTGCCGACTTTCGTACCCATTTGTATGGGACATCTTCAAGGCTCAACTACTGCACTTAAACTGGTGTACAGGTTGGTAGAAAAGTTTTGAAAGCAAAACTGAAACAATATGAATTTTTAAATGAAATTAGTTTTTTTATTCATTGTAATCTCCCTCAACTTCAATACATTCATTCCAATGATCCTCCAATAATCTGGTGAATACGGTTGTCGTTCAAGCAATTCGTACTTTAATTCATTCAATTTAGCCATCGTCAAAACACTTTTGTGTGAAGGCGCATTGTCTTGATGAAAAATTATTTTTTTTTTTTCGCTAAACCAGGTCTTTTTTCACGAATTTTTGCATCCAGTTGATCTAAAAAGTTACAATAATACTCTGAGTTAATTGTTTTACCTTTTTCAAGATAAGCAATAAATAAAATTCCTTTTGCATTCCAAAACACTGATGCCACAACCTTTTTTGCCGACAGTCCTAACTTCACCTCTTTTGGAGTTGAACAACCAACCGTAGTCCACTGTAATCGTTCTTGTTTCAATTTAGGATCATGGTGGTAGATCCAAGTCTCATCCATAGTTATAAAACGACGCAAGAAATCGGTTTTATTCCGCTTGAAAAGCACCAAGTTACGCTGAGAAACTTGTTTTCGATCCAGTTTTTGTTGAATTGTTAACGAATGCGGCACTAACTTTCCAAACAGCTTTTTCATATGTAATTCTTCATCTAAAATATATATAAAAATAAAAATATATAAAATACTCGTTCGTCTGAGATGCCTATGGTATCAGCAATTTCATGCTCAGTCAAATTCGAATCTTCACTAACCATATTATGTACTTGCTCAATGATTTCTGCTGTTGTTGCAGTTTTTGGTCGTCTACTACGTGGTTCATTTTCAACGTTTGTACGACCACTTTTAAACTCCAAAACCCATCGATGTACTATTGGAAATGAAGGAGCACATTCCTTTAACACGTTCACCATTTTTGTATGAATCTCTGTTGCTGATAAACCTTCCAAAACAAAGAATTTTATCACAGCGCGATATTCAGTTTTTTCCATTGTTAAAAAATACACCGACACGTCCAATTCAAATGGATTGCTAACAATGAATGAATCGACAGATCGAGATAAAATTTTCAGTGTGTTCATATGACACATGAAATATTAAAATGGCGTATGAATTTTGATTCCTCTACTGCCTAATAGGTGTCGCTTTCAAAACTTTTCTACCAACCTGTAAGTCGATCGTGGACGGGTTTATATATGGGTAATGGGTCAATGAAGCGTTACGGTTGCGGTTGGGTAGTTTGGAGATGCAGGATTGCCAGGCATTGTGCAGGGTGTAACCATCATCGCGGTTAAAGTTATTGGGGTGCTTAGAGATCTCTATAGTTTCACTGATTTTGCTACCATAGTAATGGTTAGTGCGGGATAGGATCTTGTTCGAATTGCGCTTCATAAACACAGCTTTTTCTACCACGTTTAAATTTATTTATCCATCTACTTATTGTGACATATGATGGAGCAGATTCTCCTAATGTTTCCCGTAACTCATCTTTTATTTAGGTAGCTTTCATACCCTTAATTACGAAGTATTTAATCACCGCACGATACTCCGCTTTTTCCATTTTAACAAAACGACGTGTTGCTTCTTTTTCAATCAGCTGTCAAAAATAAACTAATCAACCGATTTATCTAAATATCGGAATGTGAACATATAAATAGGCAACCTAAATTACAGTGCATTTGTTTTACCAATTAGAGCGCCACCTATGTGTCATTCTCACTACTTGTAAAACTATCCCCGTATTTCCCAAAAATCTAGTAGGTTCGAAGGCGGAACAGGGAGAACGTAAGCAACAATATTTACGTGTCGTGAAGGAGCATTGTCAGGGTTTCTGATCTCTGACTATTGCTGGTTCCTAATGTATCATTTTTGTAAGTCTACACACAACAGAAAGAACGAAATTTTTTGGAACTTAATAGTTAATCTTATTTTTTAATAATTTTTTTCTTCTTTTCTATACATAGATTACCCGTGACTCAAACAGAAGACCTTATAAACGAAATGGACTTGTGTATTTGAAATGAATATGATCGTAGTCAGCAACGCTAAAATATTTCAGGCAACAAATATTATGTAAACTAGTTTAATAAATACTACCAAAACGTATGTCTTCTAAATGTAGTTTTAAAATAATAAAATTGTAACTAGAAGACAAATGTTTAACGTGTGTGGCATATCCTATTGATATTTTGTGCGAATATTTCTTGATTATCTGCAAAGAGAATCGAATATACTGGACTCTTCGCTAACCATCGGATTTCATTTTCCAAAATTTCTTAAGTGCGGAATCAAAAGTTTTGAAAAGTTTCAGGTCTGTGAAGGTAATATAGAGTCTCTGCTCTTTTCCACATCCTTCTCTGGTAGATATCTTAATATGAACACATTGTCCTTGCAAGACCGTTCCCGTCGAAAACCACGTCCTTCCTCTATTTTCTCAATCACCTTTTCCACGCTGGCTTTAAGGGTTTTTCCTTATAGGTCTTGTTACCGATGATATCATATTTGTTCCTCCGCTTTCTTCTATTTTTTCATTAGAACGACCATGATCTGCCACTATTTTTGCCATAATTACTAAAATATTCGAAAATTTTTCAAAATTAATCATTTCTACATGCTTTCATAACAATGAGTCACAACTACGAATACCTGTTCCGCTTTTCCCCAACGCTTACGTGAATTTCAGCGTTATTGTTCCATCATAACAATTTAAATTTCACATTTCGCGAAATAAATACACGGTGTACTATGTATAATATATACTCGTAAATATAAAAACGAGGGAAAATAACTGAATCGTATGAAAACGCTAAAAATAATGAGCCTTGAAAATGTACTTCGTATTTCGTAAAAATTTTTATTAACGAGTAGCTGTATATACTCCCCCTTTCCATCACTATCTTGTTAATTCTTTCGTTTTCCTTTAATAGTTCCTTTTAATAGTCTGTTCTGCATTTATATTAATGATCTCCTTACCGCAATTCATTGCAGAGTTTTGGCTTATGCCGATGACTTAAAAATATTTTCTTCGATTGCATCTGTTTCAGATTGCGTGTTCTTACAGCATAGACTTGATTTTATTTATAATTGGTGTGATTCCAATAAAATAATGCTTAATGTTAGTAAATGCAGAGTGGTAACCTACTCTAAGTGCAATAACTGTATTACGTTTGGTTATTCAATTGGCCAAACTTTTTTGAGTAGACAGATAGAGGTAAAAGATTTAGGTGTTATTTTCGATTCACACTTAAGCTTTGCGAAGCATATCCACTTCATTTGTGGTTCTGCTTCTCGTTCCTACTCTCCGGCTATTATTTTACACGTTTGTTCGCTCCAAACTTGAATATGCTGCCATTGTTTGGTACCCACACTATGTATATTTACATCTTGAGAGAGTCCAGAAGAGGTTTTTAAAATATCTGACATTCAAAGTGAGTGGCATGTATCCTCCTCGTGGCGTTGACTACGTCAGCTTGCTTCGGGATTTCCAATTTCAGTCACTTGCAGAGAGGCGTGAGCTTCTAAGTGCCAAGTTTTTAATAAGACTTGTTACTAACACTATCGACGCCTCATCCATCTTATCGCAGATAAATTTTCGTGTGCCTCGTGGATCGAGTAGATCTAATGACACTTTTTCGGTCCCTAGAGCTAGAACAAATGTGTTACACAAAGCTTCTCTGGCGCATATGACAAGGAATGCCAATGCTCTGTTTGAGAATCCTTTCCGGTAGTCTCAGTTATGGTGAGTGATTCTTATGCGATCCTGATCTATATATCTCTTGATTTCTTTCTGTAATAGTTTAGAATTAATCGTAGATCTTTTTTTGTGTTTTTTTTGCTTTATATTACCTATTATTTGTATTATTGTATTTTTTTTCAATGCATTTTTTTTTTACTTTATTTTGTCCTGTAAATGGTCTGTGACTGTTGGACTAATAAAGATTATTATTATTAATAGTCTTCCAGCATACTGGATTTGATCTCGAAGCCTTCAAAGTTTCCAAATTTCATGCAACTAAATTATCTTCCTTAAATTAAATTGTTGCCTTGTTCCTCTTCCATTTTCTGGATTTTTATTTACAATTTCATTTGTTTTTCCTACGATTTACTTACTGTTCATGATTTTTCTCAACGTCTTCGTGCCTCTATTTTATTTTGCCCACGCCAGCGTACTTAATTCAATGAAAATACCTATTTATATTCATGTACAATTTATATATGTTAAGGGGGAAAATAATTCTCATTATTATGTATATGTAAACGTTTCGTTTAAAAAAATATCGATTACTGACGTCACACAAATACACACAGCGACGTCCTGTGTTTTGGACGCCTTCTATATGCAACAGGCAACTCAACAGGCAGGCTTCAGTATCTACTGGGACGCCGGAGCGCTCCATCAGTCCAACCGCTGCACAGAAAACGTATTACGAAATTAAAATACGTGCATAAGGACACAACGGGAAACACTCGAGGAAAAGTGAAATTAAATTTCAATTTTTCAATGAATGGAATTTTTCTTTTGTATCTTTGAAATCGAATTCGCTTAAAATTCTGTGCGTTTCAGACGGACAGATTGTACAGACTACTTTTTCTTTTGTAAAGGTATGTATGTATATATGAATATTTACATTTCCCAATACTTTTGATGTATCTCTTCTTGTTATTAGAAAAATATTTTGATTAAATTAGAATACATTTTCATAATCTTAATATGAAGATTTTGATGTCATTTTGCTTATAAAACTATTTTCTTAAGAGTTTTAATATAGTATTTTCTTATGAAATTTCATTAATTTCATTTGTTTCTTTAACTTCAAACAACACTTTTATTAACAATTTGATAGAAACAGCGTTCATTTACACGATGATATACGAAATACAGCAACAACAGAAGAAATAATACTTTAATAACTGAAGGTTGATATATAACCCCTTTCCACATTAATTTTCTTATTCTGTGTACGTATTTCGACAATTAAGTTGTCATCGTCTAGTTGCTTTCTGTTCTTCAGTCGACAGATGCGGTATCCAACGGGAAACTAATTTTTTTACGCACAATTCTTTATGCAAAATTTTCTGAATTGAGGTCTTTGAAATCCTCAATAATGCTTCAATCTGACGATACGTCACATGTCGATCTTCGTTGACGATCTTGCGCACAGCATCGACGTTTTCCGGAGTGACTGCCGTTTTTGGTAAACTTGCTCTTGGGTCGTCGCTAAGACTAATCCGTCCACGTTTGAATTCTCTATACCAACGAGAAATTGTCAACAGATGTAGTGCTTCATTGCCGGAAACATAAACCAACTCGGCGAGGCATTCTTGTTGAAATAATTGCCTACGAAAATTATAAAAAATTATTCTGCGAAAATGTTCTCTGTTTAATTCCATTTTTCAACTAACTCATCAACTTCGATGGTTCGTTGTAGCTGCAACACTACACGTATAGCACTGAAACTTTGGATTTAGGTTAACTCAAGATGGAGGTGCATTTTTAGTACTGACATTTGATTAGTGATGCCCTCTATGTCCTACTATGCAAAACTAAGAAGACGTTCCAGGTATACCGTGCTTTCATATTAAAATGCTACAAACACCGTATCATATTATATTCGGGTCTAGATACCGAATGCCGATCAGAATGTAAAGTGAGGGGGCGCGAGTCAGTCGAATCACAACGACTGACTACAGATTGCAGATTAAGTAGTTGTTCGTGGTACTTGGCGGAATGTCTATCACTGACTGTCCAAATTGTTTACGTCCAAAAATTAATAAGTTATAATTACTTTTAACTGTACAATTAGGTATTTTTGCAATAAGTTTCGCATTGAACTAAAAGACGTTTTCTAATAAAACGTTTAAAAATAAAAAAAAACTCTTAGAGAAGTTAAAAAATAAAATAACTTCTCGGAACTTAAAAAATACTCTTTATACAGAAAATAAATATGACTTACCAAAACTTATAAAATACTTTTTAAATACAGAAAATAAATTCAATTAATTAAATTCTGAAATGTCCCTCCTGCTTGCGCTAAACAGTACTCCAATCTATTATAAAATTCATTTCGAACATTGGCCAGTACGAGAGGATTAATAATTTGGAATTGGTGTTCGATATTAACCCGTAATTCTTTCAAATTATTAGCCCTTTCGTCTTGATGCCCATATAACTTTGATTTTATGTAACCCCATAAAAAGTCATTAGGGGCTAAGTCTGGTGACCTTGGTGGCCAACGAATTGTACCACTATTAGATATAACTCTTTGGAGGAATATATTATTTAAATATTCATTCACAATTCTAGTTCCATGGGCCGGACAACCATCATGCTGGAACCATATGTTCTCTAGATTGAGACTAATAGTTCTCAAAGCAGGGACAATGTCGTTTCGAAGAAGATTCAAATATATTTCCCCATTTAAATTTCCTTCGATAAAGAATGGACCAATATAGTTAATCCCATAAATACCAGGCCAAATATTCAATTTTTCAGGATACTGTGTCCCTGTATTCAATTGTCGATACTCGTTTTCAATAGACCAATATCGAAGATTCGACGGATTGTGTTTACCGTGCAACGGAAACGTGGATTCATCGGTAAACACAATAGTCTCAATGAAGTGTTCATTCGCATTTACACGTTCTATTACAGTTTCAAAAAAATTCCATTCTGCGGTGTTGATCAGCATGAAAGCATGAAAAATTTACTGATGAGTTTGGTATTTATAGGATGTGTATTTATTTTTCTTTAATATCTTATGAACTTTACCCACGCTAATACCTATCTCTTCTGATATTTTAGATATAGTATCATAATATTGAAATTTTCTTCGACCATCGCGCGCACCATGACTTCCTGCATTTCTTTATCGTTATTTATTCTCCGTATTTTATGACATTTACATCCCAAAATGCAACCTTCTGATTTAAACTTTTTAACTACTAATGATATTGTTGTTAATGCAGGAAAGGGACGATCTACATACTTTTCAGAGAAAAGGCGCTGGATACGCCGTAAAGAATTATCTTTCAAAGCCTCATGTCATCATTTGAATTTTTTCTTCCAATGTATACGTTACCAAAGTAATATAATTAAAAAAATATTTAAATTTAAAGGTCTTACCGTAACACATTCTCCCAAATGCAAACCATGAATGACCGTTAATACGATATCGATACGCCTACAGTCAAATTGGTGACGGGGTTGCAGCTAGTACGATCAGCAGTCAGTTATAGTCGTGATTCAAATGACTCGCGCGCCACCACTTTACATTCTGATCGGTATTCGGCAGCTAGACCCGAATATAATCTGGTACAGTTTTCGTAGCGAGGTAAAATGAATGCACGGTATATGCACTTACTCTGTTGGCTATCTTTTGTGGTATAATGGCGTTGCACATATTAACACCTTTTTCTAAATAGGGATGGTGGGCCATTACTATAACTCTAGCTATTCTAACTGGATAAACATCAATACCAGGCTTGAAATATTTCATAGTCATTACACTAAAAAGCTTCGAATAATGTCTGGCTTTGACGAATTCCAAGTCAAATTTTTAGTACTGACATTTAATTAGTAGCACTCTCTTAAAAGAGATCCCACGTACTGCAACTTTATCAGGCAAGGGGAAGAGACTTATCATTTTACATATTAGAACCGAACATGGTTTTGTTGATAAACTGGAGACTATCACAAGGAGATGAACGCAGTAGTATTTGGAAAATGGATTAATAATGAACCGAAATACCTGACAAGATGTTATCATCATGGATAATTTGTTTTAAATGGTTTTTTACAGTCCGATATCATTCCGAAATAAGAACTATTGCACTTCAACATTAACAATATTAAACATTAATGAACACCCACAGAAGTGTCATTAAAATTAGACCTTTTTTATTTAAAAAAAAGTTTAAATTTCGAGTACTTCCACAGGTGTCTCCACACTAGAGGAAACTTTACTGCAAAAGCACTTTAATTAATGACCAAATATTTGAAGGTAAGCATATATGCCCGGACGTACGCTCACGTACACCTTTGAATCTGTTCTCTCTTTGAAAGCGTTAAATTTGCACCACCGTTTCGTTATCTCGTTGTGTAGTCTTGCAACAGTTTGGTCCCAGGAACAGAAGTAGATAGTTTCACTTCAGTAAACACCAGGAAATTATATCTGCTGGAGCGGTATTTTACAGTTCCTACGATTGTTATGACAACCTCGAAAGTTTTCGAGATATATGTATGGTATATAATGAATACTAATTTGAAGGGCGTATTACAGGAACTGCAGAAACACAGGTCCTTAATTCCCTATGGAAACCCAGTTCTATTTATAAACCAAATAACTAAAAACAGGGTTGTGTTCAAAACGAAGGTTATATGGAATAACTCTAGTAACATCTATGATTATATTTTCTGTTATAAAAGATAAGGCTTGAGATTACGTTCGAGATACATTTTAAATATACAAGGTAGGCTCGATAAATTCATGTAAAGTGGCGAGAGGGTCTATAGTGTAATATAAACGTCGCTTTGGGTTTAAAGTATAGTGTATAGTATCTCTCGTAATAACGTGTACTATCTGTTACATCTCTTTACCAGGTGTACCGGAAGGTCATTATCAGTCGTAAAAAAGCTACATAATTTTCAAGAAAATGGACAAGTTTATTTATTCAAAGTAATAGCCATTTGATTCTACACATTTTGCCCATTTTTCAGGCAATTTATGGATGCCATCCCCAAAAAACTGTTTGTCCTTTGAAGAAAACTATTCATCCAGCCATTTTCTTTTGAACTTTCTCGAAATTGGCGAAGTGCTGCTCTCGCGTGCGCCATTGATGTGAAAAGGTGATAGTCGGACGGGGCAAAATCTGGAGATTACGGCGTGTACGATATTATGTCCCATTCAAGTACTTTCAACGCTTCCTTGTCCGATGGCGCGTTATTGCGCTGTAAAATTATTTTACCGTGTCTTCGGACCAATTCTGAACGTTTTTCTATGAATACATGGTTCAAATTGATAATTTGTTGTTGGTAGCGATCAGTATTAACTGTTTGACCAGATTTCGACAGTTCGTAGTACACCACACCACTCTGGTCCCACCAAACACAGAGTGTCTTGCGACCATAACGATTTCGCTTTGGAGTCAATGAGCCGGCTTCGCCAAGTGATAACCGTGCTTTTTGTGCTTAGAGTTTTCGAAATGATTTCCGATCATACCTTCAATGTAGCATTTCACAGATGATTTTTCGATTTTCCATTTACGTGTCATTCAATTGATGTGGCATCCATTTTAGCATGTTTTGGATTTTTGCCATTGCTCGTAATTGGTCGCTAATCGTTTCTTGGGCCATATTTACCATTCCTGCCTATCCTTACTGATACTAGGGAATGGTTAAAGCAGAGAGTCGTAATCGGGGAATCTCTGCCGAAGAAGAAGAAATGTGGAAGGCTGGAAAGGTGATAGCCACTATTTCCCGGAATACTCAAAATTTAATATGCAATAGATTTCTGGAGAAGGATAAAACAATGTTATATAATCTTGCTGAATCATTTAACGTATCCTAAGCAACGAACGCCTTCATTGACTAATCTTTTTAAGGAATTTCCACTGGAATTGCCCACAAGAGATGCCTCAGCGCATCCCCTATAAATAACCTCACCCTTGCCTATACTTGGATGGTAACTTCACCTATGAAGGAAGTTATTATACTTCCAGAATCTAAGGACCAACCAAAACAGTTCCAGGAATTTCCACTGGAATTGCCCACAAGAGATGCCTCAGTGCATCCCCTATAAATAACCTCACCCTTGCCTATACTTGGATGGTAGCTTCACCTATGAAGGAAGTTATTATACTTCCAGAAACTAAGGCCCAACCAAAACAGTAAATTATACACAGAGAATCTGCTCCCAAGAAAGCGAATCCATTCCACTAACTGGAAAAATAGTGGCCATTGTTTTCTGGGGTGTTCGTGGTCTAATCTTTATTAGCTTTTTGGATATGAGTAAAACGATAACTGGGCAATATTATGCAGCCTAGTTGAATTGATTAAATGAAGAAATTTTCTAATTTTATCCACGTTTTAGACTATGTTTTCACCAGAGCAACTAACCAACTCACTCTTCTGCAATTATTATTAAAAAATTGAAGCAATTATGACAGGAAGTTCTTCGTCACCCTCCTATTCACCTATTACCTGTTTCTGAACATGAAAAAGTGACTTGCGTGAATAATCGAGTTTTTTTGACTAAATTATTGTTTCTGACACCTGGATGGATAAAATGTAAATGGACTCAATTAAAATATTACAGTATCATTTGAGAAATTGTATAGATTTGAAAGAGGATTGTATAGAGAAATAGAAACAAATACTATCTTCAAAAATTGAAGGTAAATTTGATGGAGGCTGTGGTTGATTATCTTGATCACTTAAGGTTGATATACAATATAACCCCTTTCCACATTAATAGATACGAAAATTAATGTGGAAAGGGGTTATGTGTCAACATTAAGTGATATAACGCCCTCCTAGACAAACGAATTTCTTGAAAACACATCGTAGTTGATCTAATACAAGGCAATGTTTTAGAAATATAAAAAACACAAACTTCAACTGGAATTCCAGCTCTTTAAATTCAGCTCCGACTTATACAAACCTTCACTGTTTATGACAAGTACAATACTTTACAAAATGAGAAAACTAATTACGAAGAACTGTAATTAACTTCCACATCATATTTCCCCTCTTTTGTTAATTATCTCAATTAGCATTCCCTTTTGAAGTTCGCCGTCTAAACTGTTATTCGAACCAATACAAAATTACATAATTATACTTATTGCAAGGAAGTTCGTCGGGTAAGTAGGGTCTTATATCTGACACAACATAAAATTACTTATTTCTAAAAGGTTTACGAAGTTCCCTTAATGTCGTGTCGGCAACAAATTCAGAAATCCGCTATTCGATCCACTTTATACCGATTTTCTTCCCTGCCGGACCTAAAAGGTAATTGACCCGCTTTCTTACTTCAGAAACTTTTACCTCGGGTTCTTCTGTTTCCCTTTAATAAATCTTTTCTCGCTTCATTCTCGGATGGCTTTAATACTTTTGATAAATATCAACGGCAGAATGTCAAGTATCGAAAGAAAAAGGATAAACGTAACAGGAAGGAACATTTAATCGTTACTGCTTGTACTGTTCTTAACAATATATTTTGCAGTAACATTCCCATTAGATACATTTTAATAGACCGTGGTTGATGAATTAATCAAAAACGGTAATTTTTTTCCAAAATAATGTTCGCATCGGTGCATCCGAACTGGGTAGATTTTAAAACCAGTGACCGAATTGGGTACGATATATTTTTATATACCTGATAACTTTTAAACTTTGTTCGAAATTAAATTTGATGGAGCCTGTGGTTGATTAACTTAATCACTAAGGTTGATATACAATATAACCCCTTTCCACATTAACTTTTGTAATTCTGTATACGCATTTCGACAACTAATTTGTCATCATCAGCAAATAACAGCAAAGTGTAGCACCTCGTAAACCACGGCGAAAAATACCTGTACGAAAACAAACTCTGTACGCGATACACACCGTTGACAACCTAAATGTACACTGAATGTTCGTTTCACAAGATTTTTAAAAATTGTTTTACTTAAACTAGGATGAATGACATTGAAAAAGAACACGGATACGACCGATAAGTACCTGCATGTGATTTATTACAGTGTTTCTCTTCTTCTGACATTAATCAGACCGAAAAGGGTCGTCTGGATCGGTCCAGTGTCACTATTCACCACATGGCTTTTATTCTTTAAAATGTGCATGCTTTCATACGTGTCTAATTCACGATAATTATACACGTTCTTTATCAAATGTAAACAATCCATGTTAACACTGTGGTTATTTTCTAAAACACGCCTTGCTATACCTGATTTTTCTGATTTTATATGCGCAAGATGTTCTTTATACCGGGTTTCGATCGATCGTTTAGTTTGGCCGATGTATTGTTTACTGCAATCTAAACATTCAATTCGGTAGATTCTCGACTTTTTATTTTCTTCGATTTTGTCTTTTGCATTTCCTAAAAGGGTTTTAATTGAATTACTGGAGCGAAAACAGACTTAAAAACCGCGCTCTTTAAAAATACTATTTAAATTTTTTGTCATACGATGATAAGGTAAACAAACAAACTGCTTTTCCCGATTGCTCTGTGGTGATAGATATGTGGTATCACGGATTGTTTTTCTTATGTTAGCCTTTCTAATTAATCCATTGATTATTTCCGAATCAAAACAATTGTATCTCGAGATATTCTTAATGAAGGTCAATTCTCTTTCGTATCTTACATTTGTTAGTGGAAAATTAATCAAACGATTAATAAGAAAGTTGAATGAAGCCAGCTTTTGTTGCATGCTATGATTTGAGTCCGCCGTGATGAATCTATTGACATTGGTTTCTTTTCGGAAAATATCAATTTCTATTTTGAGATTATTCCTAATAACTAAGGTATCTAAAAAAGGCAACTTGTCATTGTTTTCTTTTTCAACTGTAAATTTAATTGTCGGAAATTTTTAATTTAACTGTTTGACGAAATCGTCCAAGTTGCATTTATGTGTATTGAAAATTGAGAAAATATCATCGACATACCTAACCCAAATTCTTGGAAAATATTTGGCTTTATGTTTTAATTCAATTTCAAAGAAATCGCACATAAAATTCAACCGACCAGAAAAATCAGGTATAGCAAGGCACGTTTTAGAAAATAACTACAGTGTTAACATGGATTGTTTACATTTGATAAAGAACGTGTATAATTATCGTGAATTAGACACGTATGAAAGCATGCACATTTTAAAGAATAAAAGCCATGTGGTGAATAGTGACACTGGACCGATCCAGACGATCCTTTTCGGTCTGCTTAATGCCAGAAGAAGAGAAACACTGTAATAAATCACATGCAGATACTTATCGGTCGTGTCCGTGTTCTATTTTCAATGTCATTCATCCTAGTTTAAGTAAAACAATTTTTAAAAATTTTGTGAAACGAACATTCAGTGTATATTTAGGTTCTCAACGGTGTGTATCGTGTACGAAGTTTGTTTTCGTACAGGTATTTTTCGCGGTCAAGTTGTCATCATCAGCAGATAACTAAACAGTGTCGCACCTGGAAAACTTTGGCAAAAACCCGCACGAAATTTCGTACAGGATTTACACCGCCGAAAGCCAAAACGCACACTGAGTGTGTGTTTTGGCTTTCGGCGGTGTAAAACCTCCATTACAATACGTAAGAAAACTAAAATAAATTAAATTTTTCGGAAAAAGCTTTTCGTTCTCTAAACTAATTTAATAACATCGAATAGTATAGGTGAATTCGTTCATCGTTATTCATTTATATTTCGAACAGTTCGATAAAGAATACATGTCTGAAGGATTGTGAAGGCTTAAGTACATCGAACAATAATTTTTCGATAACGTTTGTGTTTTCTTGTATAGGTTCATCAGTTACTGATCCGCTTTCGTGTTTCCCGATAAAAAATTCAGATAAAGTAATTTCATTTCTTGCTTATTTTCAGCTGCCCACAATTTTCTCATAAAAACCACAAAATAAAATCCCACAAAATGACATTTGGATTTAGTAATATTATTCGGTGAATCCGTGAAGGAAACCCGAAAAAAACGCCCAATAAACAACGAAAACAAACAAATTACCGTTTAACCCGAAAATAAAGTAAATATTACCTCCGTTCCGGTGATGTTATTTCCCCCCTAAAATTTATAATGCTTAAGGCTGTTATGGAACTGATGCCAAGCGTATTTTATGAATTATTTATGAAAGCCGAAGTGACGGCGCTGAAATACCGCTTCTCTGCGTGCCTTGCGGGAATGAAAGGTGATTTTTTTTATGCCTTTTAGTTATTGTTTTTTAGGTTATGAGAAGATATTTTGAAAATTTAATACGGGCTGTTGATTACTATATGACATATTGTGGTGATCTTTTTATATTAAAACATTGTTTTTTATTACTACTACATATTTCATACGTGTCATGTGTAAGATTTATATCATTAGCTAATTAATAATAAATTCATTGATAACACAAAGTGATCAAAGTCCATTATAAAGGATGTTTCAAATTTCGCGGTTTTTTTAAAGAATTAATAAAACACATAATTTGCATTCACTTACAAAACTTTTTATTGGTAATTGAAGTATCAGTTATGACATTACATGCGAAAAATAATATCTGCCAAATGCCCCCCCCCCCCCTTGCAGCTCCACAGACGTTCACTCTTTTGTTAAAATCTTCAATGACATTTTGACATAATTGAGGCTCTATCTCACCAATGACACAAACAATTTCATTTTTCAAAGCAGGAATTGATTGTGGATTGTTTTTATAAACCTGACTTTCCACATAATCTCAAAGAAAATAGTCTAAAGATGTCAAATCACATGATCTTGGTGGCCAATTAACATCACCGTTTCTTGAGATTACACGTCCAGGACTTTTTCTCTCAATCAATCAATTGATTCGTGTGCAAAGTGAGGTGTGGCGCCATCCTGTTGAAACTACATATCCTCTAGATCAATATTCATTAATTCAGGCCACAAAAATTCGGTTATCTTTCAACAATATCGGTCACCACTGACAGTTACAGCTTCACCAGCAGCATTTTCAAAGAAGTAAGGTCCAATTACACCACCTGATCATAATGCACACCAAACAGTAACTCGTTTAGGATGCATAGGTTTTTAATGAATAATTCGTGGATTTTCCTCACCCCAGATACGGAAATTTTGTTTATTAACGTAGCCACCAATTTCAAAATGTGCCTCATCGGAAAACATAATTTTTTGAGAAAAATCAGCTGGTTGTTCATTGATGAAATTGACAAATGAACGTCGTTTTAAATGATCTAATGGCTTCAGTTCCTGTGTTATTTGAACCTTGTATGCCTTCAGAGCTAAATCCTTGTGTAAAATACGTCATGTTATTGACCCACTAAGTCCAAGTTGTTGTGAACGTCGTCTAATGGACATTTCAGGATCTTCGGCAACACTTTCACGAACCAAACTAATATTTTCTTGTGAACGACCACTACGATTGTACTCCTCACTTTTTTGATCTTCCACAGAATCGGTCTCTTGAAATTTTTTAATAATTCGACCAATAGTGCTATCAGATGGACGATTATGTAAACCATAAAATTCACATAATTTCCTAAAAACTCGTTTCACAGAACGCTGATTATCATAAAATATTTCAACAATTTAAACGCGTCGTTGTAGTGTGTGCGGAGCCCGCATACCCAGACAAATTCAGTGCGCCATGTACATTTTTTTTATTCTTAAAAAACGCGCAATTTGAAACACCTTTAGTAGTATTAGTTATTATATTTGTACACAAAGGATGTAACTTTAAAATTGCCAACTATTTATTAATAATACAAAATGATATATGTGCGAAACAGTCCTTCAATATAGGCACCAGCATTATCGACAACTCGTTGCCAGCGATGCAGAAATCATAGTATGTCTTTAGTAGCGCCTGTTGTGTTGATGGTTATGATGGAATGATCTGTTATTTGCATAATGTCAGGAACAGATCGGAATCGAATATCACGTGGTTATTTCATCTTTGGCATAAAATCAAAGTTACGTGGGCTTGAAACAGGTGAATATGGTGGAGGAAAAGTACTTCCTAATCCTGTGTGAAGCCTTAGCAAAATGATGGGAGGGTTTCGCAAAAATTGTGGTTGCTTTCTTCGCAACGCTAGCCTCAGATTATTGTCTAAAAACTGGGAGAAATATAGAATTCAAATAAGAATTCTAAGGCTAATTCAGATTGAATTTTAAATACACGCGATAACAAGAGTGTCATTTTGTTATCTCGACTGTCAGAAAATTACTAAAAATAAAAATATCTAAAGGTTGTCATCAATGTTACAATATACATAGTTGTCATTTTAGTTTTTCTATTGCCATGTTATGATGTAGATTGTAACGTGCACCTGTTGTTTACGTTTCGATCTGCGATGGTTGGAACTTTAATAGTGGCTACTAACTATTTATTTATTAATGATATAAAAATGATATATACATATGTGAAACACCAGACCTTTAACATAGACAGCATTATCAACTCGTTGCCAATAATGTGGAAGTTGCAGTATGCCTTTACCAGCACTGGTTCTGTTTATGGTTTTGATAGAGCAATCTATTGCATGCATAATCTCGGGTGAAGTTTGGAATCCAATGTCACGAAGTGGTTGCTCCATTTTTGGGATTAAATCAAAGTCACATTGGCTTATATCCCATGAATATGATGTGTGGAAAAGTATTGTACTTCCTAATCCTCAGTGATTATACAGATTAAGTACAGGACGTGCTGTGTTTAAGCTTCATTCTGCAGATGGAGGAGCGATCTCGGAAGAAATCTTCTAGGCAGAGTTTGTAAGGCGCACGACATCGCATACTCAAGATATAAAGATTTTCCTAAACGTCATAAAGCCAATCGCGACCTTGAAGAAATAACTTGGCGCCGCGTCACATATAATGACGCTAATGCAGGAGGAAAGTTGTATCGTGAGTGGTTACTAACACCATAAACCCAAGAGAAAGCTAGGGTATGGATTTGAAGCAGAGTTTAATACGAAAGAAACAACCATTCACTAAAGCTGTATTGTTTAAGACAAGAGACGCATTAAAAGGTTATAAAAAAGGTTATAAAAAGAGTTGCATCATGGGTGATCATAACGCTATAAAGCTCAGAGGAAGCTAGGATACGGGTTTGAAGCGGAGCTCGATGCCAAAGAAACAATCACTTACTAAGGCTGTATTATTTAAGGTGAGAGACGTAGTAAAAGGTTATAAACGCGGAAAAGTAAAAACAGGGACAAATTTGTCATTGAGAGTTGCCAGAACTACCATCAAGAAAGCTGGTGGTCGAAAACGTATGAAGATACCTAGAGTGATTCCATTACTTGAACACAGGAGAAATTTTACCTTTTCTACCATCATTCCCTGGTTTGAGCACAATGGATACTCTCTCAGGAGGGACTGCAGGTATTGCTAGAGTTGTCAATAAAAGGAAGAAAGCGCAGCAACAAGTAGAGGAGACAAAAAGACGTAATAAAACTATGGAAGCCATTGCATTGGGAATAAAACAGGTGCCGGTCTATATCTAAAACCATATCGTAAAGGATGCGACTTGTATTTGAAACCATTTCCAAGAAAACTAATAGACTGATTGCACGACAGAGCCCTCACAGATACAGATATTAAATTCGTTCATAATTAATAAACTTCGACCGTCTTTTAATAATCAGCAAATCCAATCTCCAAGAAACATAATTCTATATAATCTTATACATATATGAACATTCCACGCGAACTATTTACATTAGAAAACTGAACATTTGATTTGGTAATCTAAACATTTCCCGGAAGTGTTTTTTACGTAACAGCAAGGATGTGTCTACCTAGCTTTCAGTATACCAAATACAAACGCCGACTTGATCTCAAACGACGCGCCTAACCGATACGTCAGATTTCCAATGTAGGAGCCTCGCAATATTGAATCATTTGTGGGTAGGCACATTTGTGTGCGTACATCTGCCTCTGTCCGTGTGGGTTAACTAACAATGTAAGTAACCGAACCGACCGTGAAGCTAGCTTTTCCATCCATATTGATTCAGACCCTGTCTCTACAGTAACTTGTCGTTAGATAATGCTCCCCTTAATTTATTAACATTTAAATTTCAGGAATTTCATGGAATTTCTACTCGAAATCATAGATGGAGTCTCTAACGTTGTGGGATAGGAAGGAATGAAGAGATACAGAATTATTACATGAAAAGTGAAATTTCATGCGGAGGAAGTATAACTAAAATTCTTGCGTATATATATTGCTATAAATTTCGATCGCTTTAGAGAAAATTACATTACATTACATTAAGCCATAAGATGGTTGCTTTGGCATTTTACATTGTTACATGCTCATTTTGGCTACGGTGCAAATTTTGTGTGTCTCGCTGTATGAGGTAATATAATACCTTTCGTGAATATAATATACCATTAAATTTTCGAATCATCTGTATATTAGGTGCGCAACTAAGTTCTCGCTGTTTTTTTGATGAAAATGCAACTTTATTGTGAAAAAATGTTTACAAATGAATCATTCAAAATATTGCCCATCGCTAGCGACAACCTTTCCCTATCTTTCTGGCAGAACTCGAATACGTCTTTTGAGGCTATCCACGAATCAAGCCATTTTGAGATGTCTTCATATGAGTCGAACTGCTGATTAGCCAGACCATGTGCTGTCGAACGGAACAAGTAATAATAGGACGGCGCAATATCTGGGGAATATGGCGGTTGGGGTAGGACCTGCCATTTGAGCGTTGCTAAGTAGGTTTTAACGGGTTTGGTAACGTGAGGCCGAGCGTTGTCATGCTGTAGAAGCACTTTTTCGTGCCTCTGCTCCTATTGTGGCCGCTTTTCGCGCAGTGTTCGGCTCGATCGCATCAATTGAGTTCCATACCGTTCCCCAGTGATGGTTTCGTTCGGTTTCAACAGCTCATAATAAATAACAACGCCCTGGTCGCACCAAATACACAACAAAACCTTCGCAGCATGAATATTCGGCCGAACCGACAACGTAGAAGCATGACTGGGCAGTCTCCATGATTTTGTTCTCTTTGGGTTGCTGTAATGAATCCCGTTACGATGCGGTGAAGAAAACCCTTCCTTCTTTACCGCTGGAGCAGTTGTTCACAGGCGAAAAAACGACGCTCAACGTCTCTTAGCTTCAAATCATAAGGAACCTAAGTTCCTTGTTTTTGAATCATTCCCAATGCATGCAATCGCTGGAAAATGACTTGGCGGGCAACTTCTAATGCTGAAGCAAGCTCTTTTTGCGTTTGGCACGGATCCTCATCAAGCAATGCCTCTAATTCAGCGTCTTCGAAGGTTTTTGGTCTTCCTTCACGCGAACGGTCATCAGCATCGAAAATCACCGCCTTTGAAGCGACGGAACCAATCACGACACGTTGTTTCACTTAGACCTGCTTCTCCGTAAACTTTTTGGAGTTCTCGATGCGCTTCAACCGCCGTTTTCTTCGAAAGAAGGAAGAAAGGCAACACTTCCCGCAAATGACGATTATTTGGCACAAAATCAGACATTTTCACACAACAAAAAGTATATGACGCAAAAACAAAATCACTAATGTGTCAAGGCGGTTATGTCACAATCGACCAGCACTTACTACTGGAGCCATCTCTTGAAAAACAGCGAGAACTTAGTTGCGCACCTAATAGAACTATGAGAATTTCTTAAACGTAAATTTTCATCAGATTTAAAATCGATAATTTGCATGTCTGAAACTTCTTGAGAACTACTAACATTCAAAAAATTTAGTATTTTTTCAGCCGTACAGCAAAATTTTTTTAAAATTTGCATCAATTTATTTTTAACGCCCTTAACTACGCACCAAGCTACCTGTGTACCTGTACGTGTTTTATATGACAATGCGGCCATTATAAGTATACTCTTTGAAGTTGAAAATTATATTATTTTCTGCTACTCCATCGTTAATTAAATACACAGAAATTAATTAAAAATTTCTGCGCTGGAGAAGGACTCGAACCTCTATCTGCTGTTTTCTAGACGACTGCTTTACCAATTAAGCCACCAGGCAGTGTAACTTCGAGTCCTTTAACACGCCATAAATCGTATTATGGAACAGATCTAATATTTATTTAAAAAGAAATTTTTAATTAATTTCTGTGTATTTAATTAACGATGGAGTAGCAGAAAATAATATAATTTTCATTAAATTTCCCATCGTGAAACTAATTATATATTTATATATAATTATGACATCATAACCGAACTGCGGGTTTTTAAATAAAATTCTGATGTTTACTGTCAACAATTAATAAAACTGGATGAAGCAATCAAAGAAAAACGGCCAGAATTGTCAAATCGTAAAGGTGTAGTTTTCCACCAAGATAATGCAAGGCCTCACACATCTTTGGCAACTCGTGGGAAACTATTGGAGCTTGGTTGGGAAGTGATGCCACATCCCCCATACAGCCCTGATCTAGCACCATCTGATTACCATTTAGTTCGAAGTTTGCAGAATTCTTTGAATGGTAAAACTTTCACAAATGACGATGACCTTCACTCGCACCTGGTTCACTTTTTTGCTGATAAGAACCAGAAATTTTATGAGCGCGGAATCATGCAGCTGAAAGAAAGATGGCAAAAGGTCATTGAGCAAAATGGAAAATACATAATTGATTAAAAACTATTCTTTGTTTAAAAAAAAAGTGTTTTATTTTATACTACAAAACCGAAAGTACTTAGTTGCCAACCCAATATTATATCTATTGTCAATCCCATATATATTTTACATTTTAACTAGATACTTAGTGGGAAAATGCTTGTTTTCTTAACTTCCATATAGGTACCCGGGTACCTTACAGCACAATACAAGGAGTTTTTTTTGCCGCGCACATAAGGGTTAATAAAACAATTCAAAAACATAATGAACAACTTATTATATACGCGAAGCGTATCGATGGAGTATTAGGGCCTTAGGGCCGTACATTAATTAGTTCACCATATCGAGACTGTACTGTAATAGAAAAATCATCGAATTTCAACTTCGTTCACATTTTATTTCAATTTGCAGGAAGGTAGTATCAAACACGAACCAGATCGGAGCGTAAATTGGGACGACGTGCTGTAATTCTGACAATTCTACACAAAACATCTGACGGGCGATAATGGTGGATTGCGGTTCGAACGAGGCTGGAAATAGATTCGTATGTCCTAACGACAGACAGCTGGCACTCAGGGCAAAGTAAGTACGATCGCGTAAGTGTGTAAATTGGCTGAAATTGACTTCAACCTCTGAAAGTAATGCTCTAAAATTGGTCACAAACAATTTGAATTAATCCATTGGACGGATGAGATTTTGAATTACCTTTTTTTGGTTGTTACAGCTCCGGAGAGCGGAGTTTCTTTAGATTTTTAAAAGATTTTGAAATTCAAAATTTACTCACGAAGTTTTAATAATAATTGCAAACGAACAAATAATAAAAGTAATGTTTTGATTGCTCTAGAATGAGTTTCTCATATTACATTGTTTGTATGGAAATTTCTCTCGTTTCTTTGTCGCACCCCCTCATTTGTGTTGGTTTTAAAGGGGCTTGTATTTCAGTATCAACTTTTGCAAAAAACAATTATGTGCTACAGATAACGCGTTCCATATAATACTTGAAAATAAAGGTTACAAACTCTACTGAAATAGGATATTACGTACAGAGCAAATTGATACAAAAAGTAGACACACACTTTTTAACAAATGAAATATTGCAAAACAAAAAAAGACAGGAGAATATTGAAATATAAACTATTAGATACACTCTGGAAATATCAGAAAGTAAAAATGGTGCCGATTGATATATATATATCAGAGAATTCATATCTAACACCATCGCAGATACGAGGGTGCTCCCAGAAGTAAAGTATTGTGCAAATTAATGGAATCAAACACAATATAACTAGGAAAACCGTTTATTTGTCATATAATCACGATGAGATGGTATAAAATTATGAATTACTAGTAATTTAATAAGAGATATGCCCTCCTTTGGCTGCGATGACAGCCTGAACTCTTTTCGGCATGGAATCTATTAATTTTTGACAGTTTTCCTTTATTTTCTCGTCCCGAAACCACACCTGAGTTACTGCTTCTATCAATTTTGTCTTCGTTGTACAGTCCATTTTATGTAACCTAGCCTTACAAATGGCCCACAGATTTTCAATTGGGTTTAAGTCTGGAGAATTGCCAGGCCAGTCGAGGAGAGTTATTCCTTTTTCCTTGAACTATTTGACCATAACCTTCGATTTGTGGCATGGAGCTGAGTCCTATTGGAAAATTGCACCTCCGTTTTTCTCACATTTCTTTAGTTCTTTTCCCAAATAATTATCCAGTAGCTCTTTATATTTCTGGCTGTTCATCATGCCTTCTACAGGCACCAGTGATTCAGTTTCCATGTACGAAAAACATCTTCTTTACAGGATGTTTGACAGTCTGATCGATATGAGCTGCAGTGAGTTTTTCATCTCCACTTTTTCTCACGAATTTTGATCACTGCCCCTGCACCAAAAAATGGGACTCGTCTGAGAACAACACCTTTCTCCAAACTTCCTCATTCCATCCGGCATATTTCTTGGCCCAAATAAGCCTCTGTTTCTTTCTTTCGTTGAGTGAGGAGTTGCTTCTTCTGTGGTCGAATGGCTTTTCTTCCAGACTCTAAAAGTCTCCCACGAACTGTCGAGTCATGCACTTTCACTCCAGCGTCGGCTAAGTCTTTTTGTAATTCAAAACTAGTTTTTTTTGGGTTCAGCTTGCTATTTCTGACCAAAAAAGAGACATCCCGGGGTGTTTTCCCGCTCGTTTCACTTCAACTATTCCGGTATTCTTTTTTTGCTTTAGGATCTTGCTTACTGCTCCTGAGCAATATCTCTCTGTGTCATTGACATGTGCTCACTTAATGTCACAATCTTCTCACGTTTTCTGGGCGTGATATCCATATCGCGAACAACCGGTAAAAGCACAATATAAATCAAATTTTGAACTTTGAAAGAGTATATGTGAACAAACTCTCTAAAACGCACTGAATAACTGTGTAATGTGTTCCTAGTGATATAAGTTATGTTTTTTGACATAAAACTATTGTCAGAACTGACATAACAATGTTGCCACATGCAGAAAACTAAAAAAAATAATCATGATTCCATTAATTTGCACAATACTGTACCCGACCCAACAAGGAAAACACAAAAATTTTGGAAAGAAATATATTTATTTTTCAACATAATCTCCTTTCAGCTCTATACACTTTTATTAATGATGTTCAATAAGTTCGATATCTTTTTTATAATAAGAAATGTCTTGTTCCTCAAACTAGCCAATAACTGCTATCACTTCTTCATCGTTGGAAAATCTTTGACCACTGAGCCATTTTTTCAAGTTTGGGAACAGGAAATAATTCGAGGGGGCTAAATCTGGCGAATAGGGTGCATAAGATAGGAATTCAAACTTGAATTCATTGATTTTGGCCATCGCAATAAAGGATTCGTGAACTGGCGCATTGTTTTGATAAAACAACACTTTCTTCTTAGACAAATGCGGTCGTTTTTGCTTGATTTCTTCGCTCAAACATTGCAATAAGATCACATCATACTCGCCGTTGACAATCTTCAATTGTCAACGGCGAGTATGATGTGATTTTCAAGATAGTCAATGAAAATTATTCCACGCGCATCGCAAAAAAACCGATGCCATGATCTTGCCTGCAGATGAAACGGTCTTCGCCTGCTTTGTAGCTGGGTCTCTCTCTTGAGTCCATTGTTTTGATTGTTTTTTGTATCGGGTGTGAAGTGATGGACTCATGTTTCATCCATGGCCATAAAACGGAGCAAAAATTCTGCTCGTCAATTTCAAAGAAGTTAGAAAATAGCTCAATGGATGGTTTTGCTCAAAGGATAAACAGTTTTTTTGGGATGACATCTCTAAATTGCCCGAAAGACGGGCAAGGTGTCTAGATTCTAATAGTCATTACTTTGAGTAAATAAATTTTTCCATTTTCTCGAAAATTATGTAACGAAAAAAACGGGTAGTGGCTTTCCGGTACACCTGGTATGTAAATATTGAAAAAAAGACATAATTTTCTCATTAATTCCATATTCTTACTGTACGTGTGTATATTCAACTAAGTCGTATACAAATACAGCAATTATTTTACACGTTTGAAACCAATTATTCATGTAAAATGATTCGATTTGCATTTATACAAATGTCGTGGGGTTATTTCGCGAAATAGCACTTCAAACACGTTCATTTGAAGTTTACATTAACACGAGACCAGCGTTCTATGTTGACGTTAAATTTCCTGTGTTTACCCAAGCCGACCCGTTAACTCGATTAGTTAAGGATATCGAACTGTATTTGCACAGGATAATCTAAATTTATTGTGAAAGATTCTGTTGACAATTCCAGGAGCAATGATAAACAGAACGGAAACTTGAAAAAAAGCAAATTCGTACTTAAGAAAAGGTAAATTGATTTTGCTTATGAAAATATACGAATTTTTAGTCGTAGATTTTATTAGTATTTTAATTGTTTTCTCGGATATATTAAATTTTCTATTTAACTTAATTTCTTCTTATTAATTGTTGAATAAGCTCGAAACAACATTTAGCACAAGAACTGAGGAATTTCGGTTATACACACCTCAACTACGTGGCAAAAACGCTAGTTTTACGATCCAAACGATTAACAGACGAAGAACGCAAACGAGCATTCAGACGAAGGCATAAATTAAACCAGAAACAGCTGCAATAAATCAAAAACTGAAAAAGTGGAGTTCATATTTAGAGCCTTTCTCTCATGTGTAAGATACTACAGACAAAATCGGCCGCATATTAAGAAGACAACATCGACATCTTTTTACTATACATTGACAAACAGGAATAGCGAAAGAATTTCACTAGAAGATCAGGGCCTGCACTAGATTCCTTGCTTAGAGTGTGATCAATCCTACGTGGAGTAGATGAATCGGTGAATAAATGAACATAAACGCAGTTGTCAAGATAGATCCAACATCATCGTTAACGCAACATAGGCTCTTAACAGGATATTCTATCGATTTTGACAACACCAAAGTTTTAGCTAAGAGAAGCAAATCTAGCTACAAAATTATAAGGGAAGCGATCGAGATTATAAAGCAGACTTAACAGCCTGAATAAACATGACGACGGCCAATATCTACCTCTTCCAGCTGACCAACAGAATAACACTGAAACGAACGACGACAGAGTGCTACTCTTATATAACCGTACAAATTGACTGCAGAATACACAAATATCGGGGCAAATCACACGCATCTAGCGTGCGCGACGTCAGTAGGGCAACTCTCCCCACCAAGGCAGCTACATATAAATAAACGCACTACTAGACACACATCAATTAGTAAGCAATAGACCAGCTTTGGAAGGTGACGAGTGAGATCTCGTTTAATGGTCGAGAAGAAGGACCTTCTCAGCCTAGAACTCAAGAAAATACATTTCATTGTACGTTTGCGAAAACATTAAATATATATATATATATATATATATATATAGTTATGAAGTAGCGTTTATGTGAGATGTATATGTTAAATGAGTGGGTTTATTATAAGCCTCACGTTGGCTTGCGTCAAATGTTATGAAGTAAATATGCTAAAATTGAGTAAGCCCAACATTAGACTCCAAATGTTATGAAATAGAATTTACTGACTTTATAATTTATTGTATTTTTATAACTTTTAAGTTGACTATAATTTATATGAAATAAAGAAAAATATTTCGCCAATTATATTAGTATTTTTATAGTTATAACATCTATTTTATATTTTATATGTAATAAACTGTTATATGTATTACATTAGTCTATGAGATCTGTCTCGGACATGGGTGTCGGCTAAGCTCGGTAGGTATACTGGGGATACATACAACAAAAACCTTTATTTTTCTGATATATTACTCAAATTATTAAACACTCAAATACTTCTTATTTATAATTCAGTGTAATGCTCCTTATCTATCTTTTTGATTAAAAAATGCGCAAACGAGTGAACTTTTGATCAGTCGTAAGCAATCGCGGCACCCATCTTGCCGAAAGCTTGGAAAGGCGCAATTCTTTCGTTAAAATGTGGTATACGCGTACTGTTGAAATGTTTAGCATGTCTGCTATCTCTCTCACTTTGAGTCGTCGATTTTGCGTAATAATATTATGGATTTTTATAATCATTTCCTTAGAAGTCACGATTTTGGGTACTCCAGAGCGCGCTTCATCAACACAGCTTGTTCTATCACGTTTAAATTCATTTACCCATCTACTTATTGTGGCGGATTATGGAGCAGATTCACCTAATGTTTCCCGTAACTCATCTTTTATTTCGGTAGCTTTCATACCCTTAATTACTAAGTATTTAATCACCACACGATACTTTACTTTTTCCATTTTAACAAAACGACGTGTTGCTTCTTTTTCAATCAGCTGTCAAAAATAAACTAATCAACCGATTTATCTAAATATCAGAATTTAAACATATAAATAGGCAACCTAAATTACAGTGCATTTGTTTTACGAATTAGGGCGCCACCTATGTGTCATCTCACTACTTGACAAACTACTCTCGTAATTCTGACAATTGAACTTAAATTTTAAATTTAAAAATTGAACTGAATTGTTATTCAATATTACCCTAACTATAGGTATCTTTAAAATCGATCATGTCAATAATTACTTTCAAAAATATCTTTTCGTAAATATTACGTGAAATATCTGAAATCCTCCACGCTCCTAACTAATCAAATCGCTTAATCATACTACCTCCGAGTTACACAAATACATACAAAGTATATTATCAGATAATAGTGGCAAATCGAAGTTCGTACACGTTTTAGTCATTGTTTGCGAAGACGTTATCTCCATGTAGTGTTTTAGTAACTTTGATAATTAATGTTCGATGTAATATGTGAAAAATTATCTATTTGAACAGACGGTAGATATGCTAATGCGTCTATCTTTATGAGCCAACATAGTACTTTTATGATTATGGATGCAGGTGATTTAGATAGGTAGATATGCTGTAAAAGTACTGGTATAGTATTGATCGGTGAAATTGTTCGCTAATATCGACACTAAATGTTTATTACACAATACACTATTTCCATTTTTACGTTCGGAAAATTGTAGAAAACGAGGTTGTAGTTATGGAGTATCTAACTTTTGCAATTTCTAACTCATTCATTATAGATGTCATAGTTTAAAAAGTAGATAAATAAGATTCTATGCGGTAACTATTTCATATACTTTAGACCTGGAATTTCAACTTTATGAAATTATAAAAAACTTAATTAGAATTTTGGAACATCGTCCTTAATCTCTGCGATTTTTAAATAATTTATTTTCAAACACAATTAAAGCATAGAATCAACATTATACGAGGGTAGCCGTTTATATTTCGGGAACTGGCAACATTGTTAGTGTTTCCTCCGATCTAATGATCGGAGGAAACAGAAAACAAAATCATGGGGACTGCCCGGTCATGCTTCTACGTCGGCGGTTCACGCCGCGAAGGTTTTGCTGTGTATTTAGTGGGACCAGGGCGGTGTTATTTATTATGAGCTGTTGAAACCGAACGAAACCATCACTAGGGAACGGTATCGAACTCAATTGATGTGATTGAGCCGAGCACTGCGCGAAAAGCGGCTACAATACGAGCAGAGGCACGAGAAAGTGATTCTACAGCATGACAATGCTCGGCCTGATGTTGCCAAACCCGTGAAAACCTACTTAGAAACGCTCAAATGGCAGGTCCTACCCCACCCGCCATATTCCCCAGATATTGCGCCGTCCGATTATTACTTGTTCCGTTCGATGACACATGGTCAGGCTAACCAGCAGTTCCCCTCATATGAAGACATCTCAAAATGGCTTGATTCGTGGATAGCCTCAAAAGACGAATACTTATACTGTGACGGTATTCGAGCTCCGCCAGAAAGTTGGGAAAAAGTTGTCGCTAGCGATGGGCAATATTTTGAATGATTCATTTGTAAACATTTTTTCACAATAAAGTTGCATTTTCATCAAAAAAACAGCGAGAACTTAGTTGCGCACCTAATACTTTTGCATCTAGAATTTGAACCAAATTAAACAACCACAACTGTAGGTTATTTCCAATTATAGTTGAATTCCCAAAAAGTTTAAATTTTTAAAGCTTAGATAATAACATAGAATTCTCTTAATTAAAATGAAATAATATTTCTCCTACTTCCTGGAATTTTTGTATTTTTACATCACGGTACGTATGCAACTGACGTAACATGCGAAGACCATTTAGTACGGAATATATATATAGACCAGACGTGCCGAGAAAGCTTTTATCCCATTGGGAGAGCCGCTACTCCCCTGCTAGTAATTATTTTCCAGTCGTGCCGATATTGTTTTGCTTTTCACAAGGGTATTCGGATATTATCAGGGACTGCCTTAGTTGGTTATCGTCAAGACAAGAACCTACTTCGTTAGTTCCGAATAAAATGAAGATTGTCGCTGAACAAGCTTATTGTGTGGTTATACAAAGTCGGCCAAAAGTTACAAGATGAGATATTTCAAAATTTAAAGATCTCGTAGCGAAGAGATTCGAATATTATTTCGATTGTTTCAAAATGGAAAAAAATATCGATAATTTGGGTACATTGCTGGCATATTAATTTTTTTGAATTGATTCATTTTATTTTGTTTTATTTGATATCACTTCATTACTTATGCTTATGTCGATGATTTGATAATTTACCTCTGGCCCCGTTGGGCCTGCAGAAAGCATTTAATATTTCCAAAACAGTCGAAGATAGGTATAGGACATTGTACATGAAATATGTCTGGAATTTTCTAAAGAATCCAAAAATTTAATATTTGACAGGGTGTTGCATTTAAAATAAGAAAGTTGGTATTGACGACTTTTACATGACACACCCTGTATTTAAACTTTTTATTTAAAAAAATACACAACTAAAAATCCTAATCGACGTGTCCGAGCGTTTTTTCGAACACCCTTCCATTTATTTATTATCGAATTTATTCCATTTGGCTGATACACACTATATATATATATATATATATATATATATATATATATATTTATAATAAAATACAGAAGAAGTTCCTAAAATTTTTTCTTACAAGAAATTTCTTCGCCGGACCATGATATTGGCTGTAGGGAACTTTTAAGTCAACATGGTTTTGAATTTCTGGCAGAACATTAGTGCAAATGTAATGAAAAAATCGCTGGGACAATTGATGCACCAGAGTTAATGGCTGAGCGTAAAGTTTGCAGTTCTGTGATTGGAATCAAGATTTAATGAACGATTGTCGCTAAGAACGCCAAGAACTAATGTACTTTTCAAAATTCGATTCATGCATTCTGTTAGGAACTTCAACATCGTTCATTAGCCCACCGTTTAGTATTATATACTTTTCTTTTGTATAGTATTACTCGTAATGTCGATATAATGTTTCCTTTTTTTATATATTTACCATCTGTAGTTTCTCTGTTGGGTAATTAATAAATAATATTATTATTATTACATAATTACGCTTCAACTCTCACATTTTTGTATTTAATTGAACTACAGCAAAGTAAAAGAAAATTAATAAAATTAAATTATTGTTAATTAAGATATTTAAAAGAATATTTTCATTTACTTTGGTTAAGATACTGCTTTATTTTGTAAAATAAATATTGATATACATTTATTATCTTGTGATTGTGACAGCATTAAAAATAATATCATTAAAAAGTTAGTCGCGAAAACCGCTTTACAATGATACGTCACGCGACTTGCTCTATGTATTGGGTTGGCAACTAAGTACTTTCGGTTTTGTACTATAAAATAAAACACTTTTTTTTTAAACAAAAAATAGTTTTTAATCAATTATATATTTTCCATTTTGCTCAATGACCTTTTGCCATCTTTCTTTCAGCTGCATGATTCCGTGCTCACAAAATTTCTGGTCCTTATCAGCAAGAAACTGAACCAGGTGCGAGTGAAGGTCATCGTCATTTGTGAAAGTTTTATCATTCAAAAAATTCTGCAAACTTCGAAATAAATGGTAATCAGATGGTGCTAGATCAGGGCTGTATCGGGGATGTGGCATCACTTCCCAGCCAAGCTCCAATAGTTTCTCACGAGTTGCCAAAGGTGTGTGAGGCCTTCCATTATCTTGGTGGAAAACTACACCTTTCCGATTTGACAATTCTGGCCGTTTTTCTTTGATTGCTTCATCCAGTTTTATTAATTGTTGACAGTAAACATCAGAATTGATCGTTTGGTTCCTTGGAAGTAGCTCAAAAAACACAACACCTTTGTAATCCCACCAAACTGACAGCATGATCTTTTTTGGATGCAATTCAGCTTTCGATGTGGTTTGAGCTGGTTTATCGTGTTTGCTCCATGATCGGTTTCGAACTATGTTATTGTACATGACCCATTTTTCATCACCAGTGATGATTCTTTTTAAGAAAGGGTCGGTTTCATTTCGTCTAAGGTGCATATCGCAAAAGTTGATTCTTTGTGTTAAGTGAATTTCTTTCAATTCGTGAGGTACCCAAATATCAAGCTTCTTAACTAGTCCAAGACATTTTAAATGTTTTTCAATTGTTGTGTGCGATACATGTAGCCTCTCCGCAACCTCTCGAACAGTTATATGACCATCCTCTTCAGTTATGACTTTGATTTGGTCATCATCAACTTCAGTAGGCTGACCAGAACGTTACTCATCTTTGAGGGAAAAATCTCCAGAACGGAATTTTTTATACCAATTCTGACACGTGCGCTCTATTAAGTAATTAGCACCATAAACTTCACATATCTTTTTGTGAGCCGCAGCAGCTTTCTTTCCTTTACGGAAATAAAATAGTAAAATATGTCGAAAATGTTCGTTTCTGCACTCCATTTAAAATTAATCCACAACTAATAGCTTTAATAAAAATCACGCACTACTTGCTTCTGAAGTTACGTCAATGTGACTAGTATCACGCCACAAACGGTAAAGTACAGCACTAACATACGTTATACAAAAAATAAAGCAACGCTCTCTATCAGTAAAAACCGAAAGTACTTTGTTGCCAACCCAGTAATTGTTACAACAATAAAAGTAAATAATAGGTAAGACGAGCCCTTATCAAACTACCTAGCAAAAATAATTGTATACATTTCTTATAACAAAATTTCTTTCCAATATATATTTAACATCCCTATTATCTTTAGAAGTCTTCTCCGTACCACGTCTTCGAATATGGGAGGTTTCTTGGAATCGAGTTTTAGTACCTAGAAAAAAAATAAAGAGTTAGCATCGAGAATTTTAAAAAAGAAATTAATTGTTTTACAAAACTTTACTTCTTGCTGAGCTAGGTCGATGTTAATCTAGACAGTAAAACAGAAGAGGTAAGACTATGATTTGGACTAAAATTGAATTGAAAATTCTAAAAATTGCTTTGAAACGTAATTTAAAGACAATCTTTAATACATTTAAAAAACACATTAGTTTAGAAACATTTCATTGATCAGTTTGATGCGAAAATACGAAGCGTTTTTTGTATGAGAATGCCTTGAAAAAAGTTGGGCGTATAACTTGTCGACAATTCCAACTTGTCGGATTACTTATTGGCTTTTGTGGTAGTAGTTTTAATTAGTTACGCTCTATTTAGCAATTGACCCGTGTTTATATACGCATATGTAGCTATTTATTTGGTCAACAGATGAATTAAGGAATAATAATTGCCTCCCTCTTTCGTCCAACACAAAAATGTATTGAACGAGAATACATTTTCCGTTCAATATAGTTTTGTGTTGAACGACAGAGGGAGGTAATATCAATTCATTATTTTTCTGTATTGAAATGATACGATAAACTCTACCAAGGAATCGCTCGTTAATAACACAAGTCTACCTGATGATCAGTGATATCTGTGAAACATATGTAGTATTTTATTATTTTTTAACAACAGATGAATTGTTGAACAACAGTTTAAGCGATATAAGTGATTTCACTTCTATCTGAGAAATTAAAGTACAGTTCTCTCACTGCTTTATATATTAAATTATTATTTTGTTGTTCTAATAAGTCAACTTTCTTCTTTCCAAAGAAGATTGTGCAGTAGCAGGGTATAATTTTGATATAAACACCGAATTTTTATTTAAGATATGAACATGATGAAATAACAAGAGACTTCGTTTCATTAATATACTTTTTTTATATGACTAAAAAGATTAGTTGTAATATTTTACTGTAATAATTTTTAAATGATTGGTAAACATACCACGGTACATTGATAACACAGGCCAACACACATTTTGGTGCCTGCGATTTTTTAACTGTTCCTGGATAATTTTTGGATGCAGAATGTAAAAAAGTTCTCAGATTTGGTCTATCAGATCTAGTTTTTGAGATTTTTTAAAAAAATTGTGTATATATTTTACGTTATAACTGTTATAATATATAATATTACTATTGACAGTTAAAAAAACAAAGACACATGGATTTAAGTATTTATTGCAAAAACTTAATTTACATAATTACATTAGTCACTAATCACATAAAAATTTTCTTTTACACGACTTTCTAGAATGGAGTTTACTAGGGCAGTCTCGCTGAAGGCTCCAACAGTAGTCCGCCATTATGTGGCTAAACCATCGTCGTTGATAACGATCTTCCATAGTTTTAATATCCTGATGGAATCTTTCCCCCTGTTCTTCACTACAATCACCTAAGTTTCCTGGAAAACGATCTAAGTGGCTGTGGAGGTGGTGAACTTTTATACTCATGCTACAGCCGAGAATATTAAAATTTGAAAGCATAGTTTCCACTAATTCTACGTAATTCTCTGCTTTATGATTGCCAAGAAAATTTTGTACTACTTGAACAAATGAACACCAAGCGTTAGATTCAGTCTCGTTCATTGATGTGGTGAATTGTGGATCTTTAACAAGTTTCCTTATTTGAGGACCATCAAATATACCAGCTTTTAGTTTTTCCGTGCTAATGCTAAAACTACCAAAATTTACACAAAATGATAGCACAACTTTACCTGGGAAAACTCAGTAATATACTAAATCGAGTACAGCCAAGCAGGTATAGAAGGATCGGGTCATAGGCAATTACAGGTATAAAAGTAATTAAGAGTAGTGTATTGAGTAGTTCCTAGTATAGGAACATTGGGTCAGGGACAATTCCAGGTCTCCATTTGGCTACATTACATTCTGGGAAATTTCTACATACATATTTATCTCTTTATTTGTTATCCTTTATCAGAAAAAAATATCAATTAACCTGTAACCTGTATCTCAAAAACTAGAGCTGATAGAAAAAATCTGGTGGCATTTTTGGAATCAGCACATTAAAAACATCTAAAATCAGATGTTAGATTTCCGGCACCAAATTTTTTTTTTCATTTTGTTACCCTGTGTAATAGGTGCCTAGAAACAAGTCGAATGAATATATTTTGCATTGCCTGCATGTATTACTTTTGTGTGAGAAAGTCATTGATCACTCTTTTTATTACAGGCCGGAATAAATAATAGTTAAGTGTTTTTATTTCTTGAATACATCGACTAGAAAAACACTAGTCTTAACTTAGCCTTGAATTCAGTTGAAATAAAATACTTACATTTGAGGTCAATGTAACTTCTGCCATCTTGTACTTAACAAAGTTTCTTTCCAATACTATAAAATATTAATTTTTTAACGTCCCAATTATCTTTAAGTAGTCTTCTTCGTATCATGTCTTCGAATATGGGAGTTTTTTTTGGAACCGAGTTTCAGTACCTAGAAAACACAAATAAAGAATTAACATCGATTCGAGATTTTTAAAAAAATAAACCGCGTTTTTAAGAGATAGTTGGAATTTCCTAAAAAGTTATCCTTCTCTCTTACGCCGAAATTGGGAGTTGATATGTGAGCAACGCCAATTTTTTGTGAAAATATAGGGTATTACTTGTCACATGCATGAATAGATGCATGCTCTTGAGCTAAACTCTTCGACGAACTGATTTACCAGATTGTGTCATCCAAATCTGAGTCTCCAGAGAACTTTCTTTGAAAGCCACCATCTCTATCGGAAATTAAGACTGACTGTACGCATAGTCGTATTTTCTTTACCATACGAGGGTAGTTTGACAAGTAGTGAGAATGGAAAAGAAAAACGAATTTTTTAAATACAAAATAATTTTTATTTTTCAATATATTCTCCTAAAAGAGCAATACATTTATTCCAACAGTGCTCCAATGCCCTTATGCCATCTCTAAAATGCGATTCCGGAAGGCTTGCAAAATACTCATTTACGAAGATGATAAGCTCGTCGTTAGACGAAAATTTCTTTCCACTTAGTGCCGCTTTCAATTTTTGAAAAAGGTGGAAGTCGGAAGGGGCTAGATCCGGCGAATAAGGCGCATGCGGTACTAATTAGAAATGCAACTCGTGGATTTTGGACATCGCAACTGTGCTGGTATGCGAGAGAGCGTTGTCTTGGTGAAACAGAATCTTTTTCTTTGCCATTTCTGGCCGTTTAGCACGAATCTCAACTTTTAATTTTTATAGAAGTTCTGCATAATATTGACCGTTTATTGTGGCACCTTTCTGAAGGTAATCAATGAGCCAAATTCCCTTTGAATCCCACAAAATTGATGCCATCATCTTGTTTGTCGATAAAGTGGTTTTCGCTTTCTTTGGAGCTGCAGAACCACGTTCTAACCATTGCTTCGACTGTTGTTTAGTTTCGGGTGTACTGTAGTGTATCCAAGTTTCATCGCAAGTAACAAATCGCCTACAAAAATCAACCGGATTCCTCTTACAAAGGGCCAAACACCCATTGGAAATACGCAAACGAGTGAACTTTTGATCAGTCGTAAGCAATCGCGGCACCCATCTTGTCAAAAGCTTGGAAAGGCCCAATTCTTTCGTTAAAATGTGGTGTACGCGTTCTGTTGAAATGTTCACCATGTCTGCTACCTCTCTCACTTTGAGTCGTCGATCTTGCGTAATAATATTATGGATTTTTATAATCATTTCCTTAGAAGTCACTATTTTGGGTGCTCCAGAGCGCGCTTCATCAACACAGCTTGTTCTACCACGTTTAAATTCATTTACCCATCTACTTATTGTGGCGAATGATTGAGCAGATTCACCTAATGTTTCCCGTAACTCGTCTTTTATTTCGGTAGCTTTCATACCCTTAATTACGAAGTATTTAATCACCGCACGATACTTTTTCCATTTTAACAAAACGACGTGTTGCTTCTTTTCCAATCAGCTGTCAAAAATAAACTAATCAACCGATTTATCTAAATATCGGAATGTAGACATATAAATAGCCAACCTAAATTACAGTCCATTTGTTTTACCAATTAGAGCGTCACCTATGTGTCATTCTCACTACTTGTCAAACTATCCTCGTACTCGAAATGTTTTCTGTGTTCAGGAATCGTTTTTTTCTTATCCACACAAGCTATTTATTACCGATTTAATTGAAAAACAATCATTAAATCATCAAAATACCTTCCTTACGTAAAGAAATTAAATACAATCGTCCAAAAACGTATAATGTAAAGCAAGTGATAGAACAGAAATTGAATTTTTGCACAACACGTTTATAATGTTAATTGCCCGGAAGTTGTACGAACTCCTTTCGACTAATTAATTCAGCACAACAGTTTCAAAGAAGGAAAGAGCTGCCGTCAACAAAAGACAGACGAATTACGTGGAGGCATACATTACGAAACAAATTCGTAGGAACTTTACGCATTGCTAACTGAAAGAGATCATCTCAAGGCAATTTATACCAATTTAATTTGAAACCCGGGTTCCAATATGAGAGAAATACGAAGGTCTCTTTATTTAAACACAAACATCGTTCGTTCTTAAATTATATATTTTCTACCTGAATATTGCCTACAGCTTCGTCTATACGAATACATATATTTCCTTCCGGGCTTGTTCAATTTACATTTTTTACGTTAATAATTTTCTTTTGGTCCTTTCCCTTCTTTCAAATCACAAGGTTAATTGCGCATATTCAACGACCTTTTTCTGGATGAGCAAATATATTTAACGAATCTCAATTTGTTATCTCCATATTTCGTGAAAAATAAAAACGTACGAAAATTTTGCATTTATTAATCCCTTGAAAGGGATAATGCCCTCAGAAGAGTAAAAGAGGAAGTGAATATAATTTTAGAATCTTACCAGGTGTACCGGAAAGTCATTATCGGTTTTTTTCGTAAAAAAATCTTTATAATTTTCAAGAAAATGGAAAAATTTATTTATTCAAAGTAAAGGGTTTTCCAATAAGGACTTGACAACTTTCTTCAAAATAAAATGCAGACCATTTGAGATTTTCAAAAACTTTATTATCGGGTTGAAGTACAATCAAAACATTCATGAATGGAACTCGACTTCGTTCATATGGCCACCGCGGGCACGTTTGCAGCGGTCGATTCGTTGGACCCAATTTTCGATGACTCCGCCACACAATTCGGCCGAAACGGCTGCTATTTCGCGTTCAATGTTGGCTCTGAGCTCTTCCAACGTTGTCAGCTTGTTGGCATAGACCAATGACTTGACGTAGCCCCAAAGAAAAAAGTCTAGAGGCGCACGAACAAGGCGGCCAATCGACTGGTCCATTTCTTGAGATAACACGATCATCAAACTTACTCTTCGATAAATCGATTGTAACGTGTGCTCTGTGGCTTGTGGCACCGTCCTGCTGAAACCACATATTGTCCAAGTCGATATCTTCCAATTCGGGCCAAAAATAATCGGTAATCATGGCGCGATAACGATTACCATTCACAGTAACGTGACGATCATTATCGTCGACGAAAAAATATGGCCCTATGACGCCGCCGGCATGCAAACCGCACCAAACAGTTATTTTTTGTGGATGAAGTGGTGTTTCATGAAGCACATGTGGATCTTCACTCGACCAATAACGCATATTTTGCTTATTGACGAACCCATTGAGCCAAAAATGAGCTTCGTCACTGAAAATGATTTTGCGATGAAATTGATCATCTTGGAGCATCTTTTCCAGAGCCCAATCGGAGAATGTACGTCGCTTCAAATGGTCCATCAGCTTTAATTCTTGAGTCAGCTTGATCTTGTATGGGTGTAAACTAAGATCCTTACGCAAAATTCGCCATAAAGTGATCTGGGCGATGCCCAACTCTTGAGAACGCCGTGGAATTGACTGATTTGGATCATTTGCCGCGGACGTTTCAACGGCAGCGATATTTTCGACACTTCGACCAACCCGTTGTCTCACTGGTACGGCAACATCACACAACGAATATGTAGACTCAAATTTTTGCACTAAACTTGTTACTGCCTGTCTACTAGGGCGAAAATTACGACCGAAAATCGGAGTTAACGCTCTTAAAGTAGCGGTCACCGACTCCGAATTTCTGTAGTAAATTTTTATAATTTGCAGACGTTGTTCGTTCGCGTACTTTACCATGATGAAAATGTTAAGTTTACTGAATAAACTGACAGTGACATTTCGATGATTAGTGAAAGGGTGCGTTCACAAATTGAATTAAAATTTGTCAAGTCCCTATTGGAAAACCCTTTATTAGCAGTTTGATTTTACACATTTTCCCCATCTTTCAGGCAATTTATGGGTGCCATCCCAAAAAACCGAGCCATTTTCTAACTTCTTCGAATTTGGCAAAGTACTGTTCTGCAAGCACGTGCCCCATTGATGCGAAATGGTGACAGTCGGACGAGGCAAGATCTGAAGAGTACGGCTGGTGCGATATTATGTCCTACCTAAGTGCTTTCAACGCTTCCTTGACAAGTTTTGCTGTATGAGACAGTGACAGACCATTCTGGGTGTTTTTCTATCAATGCATGGTTCAAATTGATAATCTGTTGTCGATAGTGATCAGTATTAATTGTTTCATCAAGTTTTAACAGTTCGTAATACACCACGCCACTCTGGTCCCACCAAACACAGAGCATTGTCTTGCGACGAAAACGATTTGGACTTGAAGTCGATGGACCGATGATTTTTTGATTTTAGTTTTCGAAATAAATCCATTTTTCGTCACTATTCGACGCAGAAATGACTTCCGATCATACCTTAGAAACATCATTTCACAGACGATTTTTCGATTTTCCATTTACCTGTCATTCAATTGATGTGGCGCCCATTTTTCCATCTTTCGGATTTTTCCCATTGTTTCTAGGCGTTCGCTAACCGTTTCTTGGGCCACATTTCACGCTTCCGCCAATTATTTTTGAGTTTGGGCTGGGTTTTCATCCAATAACTCCTGCAGTTTCGCATCTTTAACCTTTTTCGGTCTACCAGATCGTTTTTTGTCTTGCACATCGAAATCACCACTTTTGAGTTGTCGAAATCACGCCTCGAATGTTTTTATGACAGAAGCATGCTCACCGTAAGTTTCCACCAGCGAACGATGACTTTCAGAGGCTTTTCTCTTTTGATTAAATAAGAAAAGTAATGCGTGGCGCAAATGAACTTTTTCAGGTACGAAACTCGACATTTTCAAAGAGGTATGACTCCATGATAGTGTAACTTTCGCAAAATATAACATATATAGCTTTGATGCTTGATGTCAGTAGAATAAAATGACATATGTATGTGTCAAATCATAACATTGCATACTTAAGCGTAGTGACATCTGTTAGAAAAACATGTAATGACTTTCCGATACACCTGGTACTATTAGTTGCTAAAAATAAAAGTAATGCATTCTAAGCATAGACACATATGAGGGTGAATCAAGAAGAACTAATATTTGAAGATAGGTGGCGTTATTGAAGGATTTTGACATTACTATCGCTTACTATTGCCATCATTCAAGCGGCGCTGCACGATATTTCAATTTAAATTGTAAATCTCTGTTTCGGTTTTATGAGCATGAGATCAACCGTCTATTGTGCGACCAATTTTATCAAAAACTTTGACGTACGGAGGATATTCAAAGAAATCTCCTAAGAATATTGCCATATATAACCAAACCATCACTGCAAGCCCACCAGCTCAGCATTATTTGAAGTTACTGAACATTTCAAGATACTCCTTCAATAAATAAATACTAGAATCCTGCGAAGAAAGCTGCGTATGAAATTCAACAGACGCAAAAATTAAAACTCGTTGGCAATTTTAATCATCGTCAATTCATCAGATGGTTTTTAAATCATGAAACGTACGTTTAATTTGGTCTAAATCTCATCTTTATCGAAGAGACTCTATTTTCAAAACTCATAAAAAACTAAATTCTCGCATTTGGTCCTCATAAAATACTCAATTCAATAGAAAAGAAATTTCTAAATGATGTAGGTTTTGAACAGGCTAAAAATTTATGCAACACAAAGATGGTTTGGATGTATTAGAACATGTGAGCAAATATACGAGGGAGCGTTTTTATATTCGCGGAATAAGCGGGTTGTAGAGGGGTGAGTAGGCGCATTGGGGGCGTGGCCTGTGCAGCGACTCATGATTAGTATAAATACGAAGTTTCATTGTTATTAGACAGTTAGTCTTTGAGCTATCGTCAACCAAGTAACATAATCAGGAGTGAAAAGTGAAATATGGAAAAAATCGAATATCGTGCCGTTATAAAGTTCCTTACCAGGCAAGGAAAATCAGTCGCGACCATAATGAATGAGATGTCATTGGTTTACGGCGACTCTTGTCCAGGAAAAACCATGGTGTACAAGTGGCATAGTTTATTTAAACAAGGAAGGGAATCTCTTGAAGACGACCCGAGGCCGGGCAGGAGCATTGAGGTGACCACGCCAGCACTTATCCAAAAAGTTGAACAAATTGTACTCGAAGATGCTCGACTAAAGAAGAAACAACTCGCAGAAATGGTTGGAGTATCCGATACAACAATTTTTAAAATCCTACACGATCATCTCGGCATGTCTAAGGTCAGCGCAAGATGGGTGCTGAGAATGCTCACGCCGCCGCAAAAACAACAGCGCGTAGAGTGTTCGCGTGCATTTTTGGACCTCTGTAATGAAGACAAGGATGGTGTATTGAGTGGAATTGTTACTGGAGACGAAACTTGGGTTCATCATTATGAACCTGAGTCCAAACAAGACTCCATGCAGTGGCATAAAAAGGGCACAGTACCTCCCAAGAAATTTAAAGTGTCACGATCAGCTGGGAAACTCATGGCAACGGTATTTTGGGACTCGGAAGGAATATTGTTGATTGATTATAAAGATAAAGGTGTTTCTATAACCGGAGAATATTACGCTTCAATATTAGAGCGACTAAAAGAAGCCATTAAAGAGAAAAGACGGGGAAAATTGACAAAAGGTGTTCTGCTTTTGCACGACAACGCGCCCGTCCACAAAAGCCGCGTTGCGTTAGCTGCAGATAAAGAGAAATCATTTTTTTATGAGGGTATAAATAAATTAATTGAAAGATGTGAAAAATGTATCCGTCTTGCAGGATATATTGAAAAAGAAAAATAATTTGGTTTTTTTATTTCCACCCCTTGTCCCCCATTCCGCGAATATAAAAACGCTCCCTCGTATATGGAAGTGTCAGAAAATAGTGAAATACTGAAAAACCTAATAAGGAAAAGTATCCTGGACTGTCAATATATGAGTCTTGGCCTGAATTCATTGACAGATCATGAAATCCAAAAATTCATAACAGGATATCGTTTATATTAATCAATCTTAGAAAATGAATATCTGCTGCCTCAATATCTGAATCTGAATCATCAATAAACCATGCTTCAAAAACAAAATGAAGTAAACAGATGATGAAGATCCCATTTCATATATATGCTTGGCATAGATTTGTAACAAAAAACTTATTTTCCCATATAATTCATTCTGTATAGTATCGATTTAGGGGAAGCACCATGATAGATTCATACTTCTGTTGGTGGAAAGTATGTATCTGTAAATGACATCGCAACATAATATATAATAACATATAAATTCAATGTCAATACATTGTCCCGAATAAGGATTCAGATAGAATAGAAGCCCCTTACCAAACTATTAGTTGTATCGTATCATCGTATTCTGTATATACATTTCGATAACTAAGTTGTCATTTCAGTAGATAATCACAGCTGAATTCGCGGTAAAACCTGCACAGAAACAAGTCCGTATCGGACTTTCACCGTCGAAAGCTAAACACACATTGTATATTCGTTTCACATCATTTAAATTGCTTAGAAACAAGTCTGTACCAGACATCAAATATACATTATTGCAGAGAGGGGTTTTATTTGCCGTTTCTGATGAATAATAAGGGGATTTTCGTAATAATATAATATCGTCTTTCTAGGAATAGATCCTCTTTTCGTTTACAATCGAAAATTTGAAATATATTTAAATACAAACGGCTTGCGTTACTAATTTCTTGATACGCAAGGGTGATTTCAATTCAATTGCCGGAGCCAATTAATCAAAGGAACAAATTTATTCACAATAAGTACGCAATTAGCTAATTTTATCTTTATTTATCATGGAATTCTTTCTTTATTCATACCGAAAAACACCATGTAGTTACGTCAACAGCACCTTTTCACGAATGAAGTTTTGAAATTAACGTTCTTCATCAATATTACGTTAAAAGTAATTGACGCGTTTGTCGATACACTTTGTTCGAAATATGTTCTCGTTTTAAAGCGACGTTACACCCACGTTCATTTTAATTATACATTAATTCTCCTCGCAAACTCGGTACGCAATTAAGGAGGGAGTTTGCGACTCTTTAGAAACGCTACGTTGTTTGGAATCTTCCTATTTATAGCTAAACAAACGCGAAATTAATTTTTATAAACGCGAGCATCTTATTTACATTAGAATTTCTATTAAGTCTGTGGGGGAAATTTTGTCGTAATTTTTTTAGGCTTTTTAGAACCTTTCAGGGTTTAAAAAATGCAAATCTACTGTTTATTATTTTGTGTTGCTTTCGTAATTAATCTGAAAAGTGGTTTGGAAGTCGAAAAGTGGGACAATGTCTTTTGAATTTTACTTCCGGTTATACATACTCCATGAATCTCGCGTCGAATGAAAAATCCATATGATATTTCTTCAATAAATACAATATTTCTTCAATAAACACAACCACAATGTCGGTACTCACTATCAATTTTGTACGACAGGAACTTTAAGAACATACGAATTTCTTCAATCATAAATTAAAGATAATTAAAAGGTGTTCCAATAAGACATTTCATTTTCAATAGCCCACCATTTTAACAGTTCTCATGACTCAACCTGTAATTACTTGACAGATGACAAGTAAAAACTACGCTATTGATAAAAATGGACCGATATACGCATCAACAACGCATTGAAATGATTAAAATTCACTACAAGAATGGTGAAAATTTCGCGGTCGCAGTGCGCTAAACTAAAACATTTTTGGATCGTCGTGAACCACCTTCTCGGCCAGCAATTGTGAAACTGGTGGAAAAATTTGAGCTGTTGGAACAAGTTAGTGATGTGAAGAATCGAACTCGTGCACGGCGCTCAAGAACAACTGAGAATATTGCTGTTGTAGCCCGTAGTGTTGAGGAAAACCCAGGTTTGTCCATTTCTCGTCGATCTTTGGAATTGGGCATTCCACAAACGACATTACGTATTTTACATAAAGACTTAGGTCTCAAGGCTTTTTAAAGTTCAGTTAACATAAGAACTCACATCTACCAACCATCGTCAATGTCATGTCTTTGCTCATTGGGACAAGTTAGTGACGTGAAGAATCTAACTCGTGCACGTCGCTCAAAAACTACTGAGAATATTGCTGTTGTAGTCCGTAGTGTTGAGGAAAACCCAGGTTTGTCCATTTCTCGTCGATCTTTGGAATTGAGCATTCCACAAACGACATTCTGTACTTGGCCAGAAACCTCTTGACTGACAATGCGAAATGAGCTAGTGCATTGTCTTGGTGGATAACCCATGAGTTTTCCTTCCACAATTCGGGTCGTTTTTCCTTATTCCTTAACGGAATTGAGCAAGAACGTGAAGGTAATAATGTCGATTAATAGTTTGAACTTCAGGAACCCAGTGAAGGCACACAATCCCATGAATATCGACAAAAATCATTGCTTTGAATCTTGAAAACGCTTAAACCACTCAAAAACACATGCACGCGGTAAACATTGATTGCCATACACTTATTTCAATAAATTGTTGTATTATTAAGTTTCAATAGCGGTTTTCCAAGTTTCATGTGAAATTTCACAATTCGTTGCTCTATTGTTACACTTAAAATTTTTCCGGCGAAACAAAAAAACAACTCGAATGCAAACGAAGGCTACGGCTATACTGATTTGTTTACAGAGGCGAGAGGCACTGCATTCGAAAAAGAAGGCTTCACGATAACTAGCTGTCAGTCGTTGGCGTTCGGCGCATGCGCTGTTCTTCTGTACCAACGTCAGTCTCGTTATTTAATAGCCACACCTCGTATGTGAAGCAACCTTGATATTAAGTCATTTATAGCAAGAAAAATCCTTGGGACTTCAGTGGCTAATGGAATTTAAATATTGTTATAATGGGATATTTAATTTTTGAGAAAAACTGAATACATATTTATAAGAACCCTGATATACGAGGGTAGTTTGACAAATAGTGAGAATGGAAAAGAAAAACGAATTTTTTAAATACAAAATAATTTTTATTTTTCAATATATTCTCCTAAAAGAGCAATACATTTATTCCAACGGTGCTCCAATGCCCTTATGCCCATCTCTAAAATGCGATTCCGGAAGACTTGCAAAATACTCATTTACGAAGATGATAAGCTCGCCGTTAGACGAAAATTTCTTTCCACCTAGTGCCGTTTTCAATTTTGGAAAAAGGTGGAAGTCGGAAGGGGCTAGATCCGGCGAATAAGGCGCATGCGGTACTAACTGGAAATGTAACTCGTGGATTTTGGACATCGCAACTGTGCTGGTATGCGAGGGAGCGTTGTCTTGGTGAAACAGAATCTTTTTCTTTGCCATTCCAGGCCGTTTAGCACGAATCTCAACATTTAATTTTTGAAGAAGTTCTGCATAATATTATCCGTTTATTGTGGCACATTTCTGATGGGCAAAATGCCCTTTGAATAACAAAAAATTGATGCCATCACCTTGTTTGCCGATAAAGTAGTTTTCGCTTTCTTTGGAGGTGCAGAACCACGTTCTAACCATTGTTTCGACTGTTGTTTCATTTTGGGCGTACTCTAGTGTATCCAAGTTTCATCGAAAGTAACAAATCGCCTACAAAAATTAACCGGATTCCGCTTATAAAGGTCCAAACACTCATTGGAAATGCGCAAACGAGTGAACTTTTGATCAGTCGTAAGCAATCGCGGCACCCACCTTGCCAAAAGTTTGGAAAGACCCACTTCTTTCGTTAAAATGTGGTGTACGCGTTCTGTTGAAATGTTTACCATGTCTGCTATCTCTCTCACTTTGAGTCGTCGATCTTGCGTAATAATATTATGGATTTTTATAATCATTTCCTTAGAAGTCACGATTTTGGGTGCTCCAGAGCGCGCTTCATCAACACAACTTGTTCTACCACGTTTAAATTCATTTACCCATCTATTTATTGTGGCGGATGATGGAGCAGATTCACCTAATGTTTCCCGTAACTCATCTTTTATTTCGGTAGCTTTCATACCCTCAATTACGAAGTATTTAATCACCGCACGATACTCTGCTTTTTCCATTTTAACAAAACGACGTGTTGCTTCTTTTTCAATCAGCTGTCAAAAATAAACTAATCAACCGACTTGTCTAAATACCGGAATGTAAACATATAAATAGGCAACCTAAATTACAGTGCATTTGTTTTACCAATTAGAGCGCCACTTATGTGTCATTCTCACTACTTGTCAAACTATCCTCGTATCTTAAGACCGGATTCGCAAAATGGTTTGTGATAAATAATCTTTTTCAACTCCTTTAAAAAGATCTATAAAAATATTTTATTCGTGTGTGTTCCAGTCTATATTAATTTCAAATTTCACAGAAGGAATAAAATTACTTCTCTAACCGCATTGCAATTTTGTTTTTACGAAATTCCCCTCTGGTCCTATTATGGAAACAATCAATTACTTCAACGATACAATACAAAACGCGAAAATATCAAGGGGATTATTTTACAATAATACGACTCTGAATATTACAAAAAGAAACAAATTCGCATCCATTTCTTCTCCGTTTCTTTTGTCTAAGTTTGAGCGAGGGATGTAGATTTTTTCGTTCCGGTACTTCGAAACGTGACAGTTATTACACGATGACAAAAACTCGCGAAGTTGAAAGAACCGATGACGACTGAAGGTATTCACATCTTTCGCGGTGGTGAGATCCCTCGTATCGGATTATGTAATGAAATAAACCGGGAAGAATAGAATTGCGACGACGTCCGTTTTTAAAGAACATAATACGATTTTCTAATTGAAATTTCAATGTTTGTATGTGAACCCCTTGGTAACTTTCTTTGCAATTGAATTAGTGATAACGAAGAAACTACTTCTAAGTTTTCCAACTATGAAAAGCCCTTTTTCTATTCCCGGGTAGATATGAAAACAAAAGACGAGTGCAGCGAGGAAAATTTATTTTTCGTCGTTTCTTTCGAATGTAGATATTATAAATTACAAATAGCATTTTATGTAATACTCAGGACTAATGGTAATGAAAAAAACCATTCCCGGAAACTCGGGTAAGTGCGTTATAAGTTAATTACTGAACTTGTATTTATTAAAAAACGACGATATTAAATATGTTAATAATAATAATAATAATAATGACCTTTATTTCCAACAGGCTAATAACCCAATAATAGGAAAATACAAAATAGCTAACTGAGTTTAGACATACTCGTATGTGTGGCAGATATTATTATTATCACGGCGTAACACTCCGGTAGGAGTTAAGCCACCTTTCGGTTCTCTAGATCTGTTTTATATTGGGGAGATCATCCTCCTTTTCCTGCCTATATCTTTTCACAAACTTCTCCCCATTGTTCTCTATTCTCCACCATCTGCATCCAGTTACTGGTTCCGGTCCTTCTCAAATCCTCCTTCACTTCTCGCTTCCATGTACTCCTCGGCCTCCCCCTCCTCCTTCTTCTCAGACTCCATTCCACAACCTCATATATCACTGCGTCTGGTCCCGCTCTCCATATACGAGGGAGCGTTTTTATATTTGCGGAATGAGCGGGTTGTAGAGGGGTGAGTAGGCGCATTGGGGACGTGGCCTGTGCAGCGACTCATGATTAGTATAAATACGAAGTTTCATTGTTATTAGACAGTTAGTCTTTGAGCTATCGTCAACCAAGTAACATAATCAGGAGTGAAAAGTGAAATATGGAAAAAATCGAATATCGTGCCGTTATAAAGTTCCTTACCAGGCAAGGAAAATCAGTCGCGACCATAATGAATGAGATGTCATTGGTCTACGGCGACTCTTGTCCAGGAAAAACCATGGTGTACAAGTGGCATAGTTTATTTAATCAAGGAAGGGAATCCCTTGAAGACGACCCGAGGCCGGGCAGGAGCATTGAGGTGACCACGCCAGCACTTATCCAAAAAGTTGAACAAATTGTACTCGAAGATGCTCGACTAAAGAAGAAACAACTCGCAGAAATGGTTGGAGTATCCGATACAACAATTTTTAAAATCCTACACGATCATCTCGGCATGTCTAAGGTCAGCGCAAGATGGGTGCCGAGAATGCTCACGCCGCCGCAAAAACAACAGCGCGTAGAGTGTTCGCGTGCATTTTTGGACCTCTGTAATGAAGACAAGGATGATGTATTGAGTGGAATTGTTACTGGAGACGAAACTTGGGTTCATCATAATGAACCTGAGTCCAAACAAGACTCCATGCAGTGGCATAAAAAGGGCACAGCACCTCCCAAGAAATTTAAAGTGTCACAATCAGCTGGGAAACTCATGGCAACGGTATTTTGGGACTCGGAAGGAATATTGTTGATTGATTATAAAGATAAAGGTGTTTCTATAACCGGAGAATATTACGCTTCAATATTAGAGCGACTAAAAGAAGCCATTAAAGAGAAAAGACAGGGAAAATTGACAAAAGGTGTTCTGCTTTTGCACGACAACGCGCCCGTCCACAAGAGCCGCGTTACGTTAGCTGCCCTGCATAAGGTGGGCTTCGAAATTGTGAATCACCCACCCTACAGCCCAGAGTGATTATTACCTGTTTCCGAAAATAAAAAAAGAGCTGCGGGGTAAAAAATTTACTGCCGATGATGAAGTCAAGGAGGCAGTTTCGGCGTATTTTGCAGATAAAGAGAAATCATTTTTTTATGAGGGTATAAATAAATTAATTGAAAGATGTGAAAAATGTATCCGTCTTGCAGGTGAATATATTGAAAAAGAAAAATAATTTGGTTTTTTTATTTCCCCATTGTCCCCCATTCCGCGAATATAAAAACGCCCCCTCGTATGTCCTAACCATTTAGCTCTCTGTTGCTTAATTTTTTTACTATGTCCTCTCCTATTTCCTGTAAAAGCTCATGATTAGTTCTTCTTCTATATTCATTATCTCCTATTTTCACTGGTTCTAATATCATCCTCAGTATTTTTCTTGCCATTATTCTCAGCTCCTCCTCCTTTCTTCGTTATGCTGAGTGTTTCCGCTGCATACATCATAGTTGGTCGGATTATCGTCTTATATATTTCCATTTTAGTACTTTTGCTCAATATTTTACTCTTCAATAGCTTCTTATTTGCCTATACTACTCTATTTGTTATTGCTATTTTTTCCTTGATCTCTATTTCTCTCTCCCCACTTCCATCCAACATCACTCCTAAATACTTAAACCTATTTACTTCCTCAATAATATACTCTCTCAGTTGGATCTTCGTTTTTGTGTATTCCTTACCAAATTTCATCAATTTGGTCTTATTTTCATTTATTCTTAATCCCATTTTTTCCCTGTGTGCTTAATTCCTCAAGTATTGCCATCATTATTTTTCTTTTTTTTGTAATCAGCACTATGTCATCTGCATACGCCACTATCTGTGGCAGATATAATAAAAAAAATTAAATCTAATTCAAACTAAAGTTAATCATGAAAGCAAACAATAATTACTAAAAATACGTATATGGTATACATGCTAAGCAAACAAGTCAACAAATTCGTTGGAACTTTTACTCAAAATGTAGACCGGTGTTCTCCTGAGAATATTAGTCCGCGCCCTTGGCATCACAATGGACATATTGCACCTAGAGTTCAAACGGGGCACTGAAAAACACAAACGATACAGTAACGAAAGACAGTCAATACCGTTACCAAGGATGCCATGCAACATTCCATCACAGAGATCAGCCCTCCTGTCATGCAAAGAGGACATACTATGCTCACGAAGCAACTCTCCCTGCGACACACCTCTTTGTGGGCAAGCACCACTAATCTTGAAGGTAAGGAATTTTAAAAACCTTCGATGAATGCGCTTCAACTTCAAGCACTCACAAGCATATATCGGAGACCAGACCAGTGATGCATACTCGAGTTTGCTTACAACCCAAGCATAGTATAGGGGCTTTAATACAGCAGGGTCACAGAAATATTTGGAGGTACGGAATACAAAAGTTAAATGTTAAATATACTCAATGACATTAGAAGTGTTACACCTAGAAGGAATAGTTTCCTGGACGTGATTTTTTAGTAATGTGATAAGCTTAAGTCAAGAATGAAACGATCAGATTTCCAAGAAATTTTATTAACATTAATTTGAAAAAAAATCAATAATGTGTTTGGCGACCCCGTAGCTGTAGACACTCCTGTACACGTCTAGGCATCGACAAAATAAGATGGTCGATGTCTGCTTGTGGCACCTCGTTCCAAGCAACTTGAACTTGGTGGATTAACTGTGCCAGAGTTTGTGGAGGATGGTTCAAATTGGTCAGTCTTCTCCCCATTATGTCCCACACATGTTCGATGGGATTTAAATCCGGTGAACGGGGTGGCCACGGCAAAACATTAACACCAGCTTCTCGTAGAAAGTCCATAGTACGACGAGCAATATGTGGACGCGCGTTGTCTTGCTGAAAAAGGACGTGTGGACGGCCATCTAGATAAGGCAATAAAGTGGTTTGTAGGACGTCATCAACATAACGCGCAGCTGTCATACTGCCCCGAATAAACAGAAGAGGTGATCGGCTTCCATATGCAATAGCCCCCCAAACCATTACTCCAACAGTCCTGTGCACATGCCTCTCAACAGCAAATCCAATATCACGTCGCTCTCCACGACGGCGTCTTACCCATCGACATGGCGCGGCGGCTACTATGCACGTATGAACATGTCTCAACATGCAGCAACAAGCGGCTTTCTACGATTCATTGTTGTTGTCATATTGCAAAACTTTCCTAGTACCCTTTGTATTTTCAGTTCCGTTATTATTTTTTTAGCCTACCGGTAGTGCGTATATTACTACACCGCCAAAAGCTTATGTAATTTTTTTCCTTTTAATAAATCAGTAGTTTATCTTTTATTTTAGCATTTGAACATGGTATTTCTTTCCTCGATTTCCTTTTATCAAATATTAGTTAACTGTTGTGAGACCCTAATGTAATTTTTTGAAATCCATCGCTTCAGTAATTGCGAACGACTTTTGCGGAATGTAATACTGTGGCGCCTCTTAACTAACCCTCCGAAATACTAGCCAGTTAACGCCCTAGAAGTAGGTCATTCTCCGCAGATAAGAAATACAGTCGTTGGATATAGCTATCAAACACAGTTTAAATTACGTCGCTTAAAAGCTTAAAACATTGAAATAACTGACACCTAATCTAACTGAACCCCCCATCTTATCGCGAAACGATTTAAATACATCCACATCTAAATAATAAATTTATCGATTCAATCAACTCAGCACCGAGACATTCACCACAAAAATACCACATTGTCGCCAGTCTGCCTCACGTACATTTACATTTTCGCTATCTTTCCGCAATAGAATTTAATTAAATACCGACACGAACGGGGTCAATTGTCTTTATTGTACGCACCAGCAGACGTTCTCGTTTCAGGTTGAAGACAGGCTGGAGCGTCAAGACGGGTTCGATTGGCTACCAGAGTAACCTGCCACCCTTGGGAGCCGACGAGCAGGCCGTCATTTTGGAAGTTATACGGAGAGCCGAACAACTGGACCATTTAGAACAGGAACGGGTAAGCGTGTGAAGGTGTTTTAGGGCGCGTGGGAGGCGGTCGAGAGGGAATCCGCTATGAGAGCGCTTATAAATGAGGTGAATTATGATCGGTTTAATGTTAGAGTTAGGACATACGCAAATGGGCTTGGTATACTTAAATGTAATTAAGGGAGTACATGTATAATTCATTCAGATTCAAAACTTCGCCTCGTTAAACTTGAAAACATATTATTACACGATTTAATTTAATTAGGCTGGCATTCCGATGATGAATTAATATAATTTAAGGTAGATTTTAATGGAGATTGAGGTTGATTAAATTAATAATTAAAGGTCAATAAAACCTTCTTCTACAATCATTTTCGTATTCTGTATACATATTTCGATAACTAAGTTGTTATCATCGGCAGATAATTAATCACAGTATCGTACATGGATCCGCAGTAAAACTCTCACAAAAACAACTTCGCATCGGACTTTCATCGTTGAAAGTCAAACACATACTGTAGATTCATTTCACGTACTTAAAATGTATTCTAGTTATAAAAACTAACCACCAATCTTAAAATAAACCCCCTGCTTGCATATGCGAACCCTTTTAAAGATCGCATATTATTTTTCAATGATGCGAAGAAGACAATAAGGCATTAAACGCTGATGGTGGTCCAGTCCGTAATTCTTGTCTTAAAAATATAAATAATATAATCAATCCTAAGTGGAAGCTACCATCCTGGAGAGCGTTACAGAGCCATATGCTAACTTAGGAATGTCGGTATTCCTAAGAGACCAGAGCCAATTTTCGCGCCTCGAGCGACATGGTTGAAAGCGACTTTCTATTACTGTGAGAATTTCGAACAGATAAAACCTATGCTCCTACGATTCAAACCTAACAATGCTATCGCAGTTTAAGATAGCTAGAAAAGATTTGAAAATACTTCCGTTGAAACCGATTTAAAACAAACTTACGACAATTATTATAAAGGTTTATTTGGCTCAAGAGAAAAATTTCAAAACACTGGGTTGTCGTTAGTGGAGCCAGTGAAAATTATGAACGATGTACGGTCACTGCATGCGCCACAGTGGCATAAAACATATCTGTCTTATAGAAAAGTTTGAGAATGTTATAAATAGAGACTTCGATTTTACCAGATTAAGACAAATTTGTGATGGTGCGTGTATAGACCCGTTATCTATTTCTAATTACGCGCGTATTACTTTCGTAGATGTCGAACGGTCCTTTTCTAAACATAAGAATATCTTTTCGGCACGGTGTACGTTACTCTCCGAGACAAATATGGAAACTTACATCATCCTGCAGACATTTTGTCAGTCTTATCCATTTTGTACTACGCAACAACAGCTATGAATAATGTAAGTGTTACTTATAAAACATATCATAAGTGATGTAAATAACACATGCATCTCAAAGTCGGCCGTTTGTTCGTACACCCGATCCTGGTCCGCGGAAAAAATCCAACTCTAGTTATGACCATAAATAAATGCTTGCATATCCGGACCTTTTTAACGGTCGTACATTATTTTTCGATGAGCTGAAAAACACAAAGATAAGGACTTAAACGTCGATGGTGGCCCAATCCCTTATTCTTGTCTTTTTCAGTTCATTGAAAAGTAATATACGAACGTTAAAAAGGTTCGCCTATGCAAAGCCGCTTTCAACCATGTTATTGGGGCGCCATCAGTTGTCGTATGCCTCTGTAGCGCTCTCCAAAATGGTAGCTTCCAGTTAGAATTGATTGTATTATTTATATTTTTAACACGAGATTAAAGATTGAACCACCATCAGTTATATAGCTTATTGTCTTTTTTGCTTCATTGAAAATTCATATACAACCCTTAAAAAGGTTCGCATATGCAAGCAGGGTTTGTATTTTAAGATAAATGGTTAGTTTTCAAGACTGGAATACAATTTAAATTATACGAAACGAATCTACAGTGTGTGTTTGGCTTTCGATGCTCAAAGTCCGATATGGACTTGTTTTTGTGTGGGTTTTACTATGGATACAGGTGCGACACTGTTATTAGTTATCTGCTAATGATGACAACTTAGTAGATATATGAACAGGCTACTAGAAATGTAGCAAATCAAAATGAGAATACAGGAATTGTTCGATAACTACGCGGTCTAAAAGATTTTTGTACAAAATTCGTTTCAATACAGTCCCCACACTTGTGCCAACAATACTCCTATTTAGCAATGCCCTCAGTGTATACAAATCGATGAAGCCAATTCCCATTTACAGCAGCAATTACCTCGGAATTGGATGAAACTCTCTTTCAGGAGCATAATAATAATTTTAATAATTTTTTTAATTAAATTTTTAATAAATTTTATCATTGATTGATCTATTCTGAATCGTTTGTCTTTGAATATTGATAAATGTTTTGTTATGTTTGCCTTTTGCTAGAAAATTAACACTTTCCTTCCTCTTAGTCTATAAATGGGTTCTTTTGAAAACTATTTTAGTGAAAGATCTAAGAAGCAGTTATCAAATAATTGATAACTGCCTGAATTTAAATTTATACGTTTAATACATATACATATGTATCACTCAGCGGTTGAAATATTTAGAATTTATTCTACGATGTAGAAAATTCTTCACCGAGGCTAATCTGCTCAAAACATTATGTTTTACAAACAATTACATTTGTATTTTTTCATAAAGTGCAAATTTAAATATTCTGTCTTCGCTGTGTAAGTAATTTTGATGGAGCTTGTGTTTGATTAACTCATTCACTTAAGGTTGATATATAACCCCTTCCCATAGTAATTTTCGTATTCTGTTATACGTATTTCGACAGCTAAGTTGTCATCATCAGCAGATAATTAAACAGTGTCGCACCTGGAAAACTACGGCAAAACCCGCACGAAACAAATTCCGTACACGATCTGTACCATCTAAAGCCAAATCGCACGCACTAGTGTGCGTTTTGGCTATCAACCCTAAGTGATTAAGTCTTCTCTATGTAGGTTGGTAAACTTGTAGAACGTTTAGAAAATATGAGAAGAAATGCTTTGGGCAGAACTGCAAAGCAATGTCTCCTTTGCGGCGATGGATTCGGGATGTTGGGCGCACAAAAATGCGTTTGCGTAGATTGCAGGCGCTTAGTTTGCCAAAAGTGCGCCATCGATAATTCGCCGTCAAAAAACAGAGGGTAAACAAATTGACAATCGATGCGGCCTTTTCAAACCGACTTTATTATTTTAGTTGCAAAGAAAATTGGTTATGTATGATTTGCGCTGAAACTAGAGAAATCTGGAAGAAATCGGGTGCTTGGTTTTTCAAAAGTTTACCCAAATACATACTGCCCGGACAACCGGGAAGTTCAAACAGGAATTTGAGGAACAGCAGGAAATCGAAGAAAGGTCGAAAGTTTAGGGATGACAGTAGTTCTGACGAAGATCGACCAATTTGGCCTAGGATTGAAAGAAGAAATTCCAGCACAGAAAGCACCCATGGTAAAGATATATTTACATAGGAATTTGTGTGTCTAAATTTTTCACGTAATATTTTTTCAGATGTACAAGAATTAACGCAAGAACAGTTATATAGCAGACAAACTAGTTCATCAGAATCGCAAATGTCTAAAGATTACGAACAGACTAAAAACCATTTGACTGGAACTGCAACAAATGACGTTAAGAGCTGGGACGAAGTCGATGCTAGAATGGAAACGAATTCCGCTGACAGTTCCGAACCTTCTCGAAGAGATTCAGAAGCCAGCAGGACTATGTCAGAATGGAATTGGACGACAGAATCTAGAAGCGATGAGAAAGTATCGCCTAGCGCTTGCAGTATAAACAGTAGTATATTCAAGGTATTTATATTAGTAGAGATTCTATTTCAGAAAAATTCAAAAATTTAAAAACCTTTGTAAACATATTATCACTTCGAATACCAGTAAATATAATTTTTTAGTGTAGGTAAATTTGTTGGAGACTGTGGTCCTCTTATCATACTAATATTCGTAAGTTGTCATCATCAGCAGACTAGGTGCACAGTATCGCACCTAGATTCGCGGTAGAGATCACAAAGAAAATTCCGCGTAACACTTCCGCCAAAACCAATCAAAACCAACACACACAAACACTCACGCAACACTGTGTTAAATTGATTACTGACGATGACGACAAACAAGTTGTCACAATACGCATACCTAGTATGAACATTGGTGCAGTAAGAGTTTTTTTGCCTCTTTTGATTAAATATAATTTTGTTTATTATTGAGGATGGCAACTTAATTATTTAAATGCGGATCTAGGATATTAAACAGGATTATATTGTTATTTCAGTTTCTATAAACTTCAAAATACACTACAGGCCATAGGTGAGCGATCCGTAGATGAAATTTTAAAAAAATATGCACGCTTAGTGAAACAAAACGTATATTTCTACAAAACTATATCTACGAGACAAATGAACAGTTTTCCTTATAAAATAAAATAATTTCAACATATTCTGTAGAATTTCTTATCATATTCGACTTTCGTTGAAGTATCCACCTCTGCGCTTAATGATTTCTTTACAAATATTAGGCAACCGCTATACAAGTTTCTGGAGCGTATCCATTGGCAAATTATTCCACACCCTTATAAGTTGCTCCCAAAGCTGTTTCTGCGATTGTGGACAACTTTCTCTCACGTTTCTATCTAATTCATCCCATAGTAGTTCGATAGGGTTGAGATCGGGTGATTGTGGTGGCCAAATCATATTTATCAGCACCCCTTCCTCCTCTTTTTGATTCACATAGTTTTTACAAAGTTGGGAAGTGTGTTTGGGATCATTATCTTGTTGTAGCTGAAAACCTTCACCAAATTTTTCACCATGTAGCGTTATTATAGAACTACGAGTTTCTGCGCTAAGTTCCTTTCTTTTCGGCATTTTTATAAGTTACTTTTACGTCTGTTCTCAAATACTCGTATTGCGACTTACTCGGACAAATGCTGCACGAAAACTAATTTTTAAATTGCTAAATAGTTTACTATGAATTCCTAATACCATTATAATAATATTGCGTTGTAAGCCCTATTAAATTTATTTGGGTATATAAAATATTTCTATTAAATAGATGCCATAAAACTATTAAAAGGATTTACAATATTTTTCAGAAACAAATATATTTATCTAATTTATAATAATAATCCGAATAATCCTTCTCAGAATTACATTTACAACTGTTATTTCAATTATTCTCACCAAAACAGGTAAAAGTCTAAGGGATGTGTCTAAAATACAAGTGTTTTGTTATTTATGATAAGTGATCCCTCACTTATGGCCTGTAGATACTGTACTTTAAAAAACAAAATAAATTTAATGTTTCTGAAGGGTTACATCAATCGTCACAGTTTTATTTTTGCTGTAGACCTATATTTTGAACAATTCAAGCGATGCCAGATTGCATACACTCTTCGTATCATTTTGAAAAATTGAGCTGTAATATATATAATCTGAAACTTGAATTATTTCAATGTATTTTATACACGCCGTCAGAAATAATATCAAAGGCTTGTATCATAAAATAACTTCCTTGAAATTGGATCGATATTTAAATAAATTATTCAAGATATAAGGCTACGAAAAGAAGTTTGATGCGCTTTATCTTCGAGCGAAACAGATTAAAAAATTTCGTAAAATAATTTTGATATGTCAATTTAGATATTAGCAAGTAATACTCGATAAAAACGTAACTATTTATGGTTTATATTCAAACTATATATCACGATTCATTCAAATTATTCATTATTGACTTTAGTTAAAAAGAAACTCGAAACTGATTAGAAGAGCTAAGAGGATTGAATTTAGTTTATGATGGTTTTACAAAGACAAAACGCCTGGACACGTTTGCAAAAAAGGCTCTTTTTCCGTTGAACTCTTCCATGGTTTCCTTGGTATATCTTCACTATTTTTCTCCAATAGTTTCACATACAGTATCCCCTTAACCTATCTCAATTCACTTATTCTCACTAAATGTTGGAACTACTCTTCGACAATACAGCGAATATCTTCCAACGTAGATTCTGTAAACTCTTTCAATTCTTATAGAATTTTCTTGAGGAGCTCGGCCTGTAGTAGAAGAACGAGTTCTCGGTGGTGAGGTGTATCATGGAAGCTCTCATGAGTCAATGTGCAAGGTGTCGTGGCCGTGAAACAACCCGTTCATACATATCATTTTTTGAACCTCAACAACTTCTAACCTCCTGGCCAAAACATGACTGACCTTCGGGAGCAATGCACAGCGGTGAAATATTAGTTTCTATTGGGAAAAAAGCTCTAGCAATGCTTATAAAACTCGGGTCTACGACTGGTATTCGAGTTTTGAAACGGGCGAAATGATGATTGAGGACCTCGTTGTGGATAACCTCAAAGAGTGACGACAGGGTTGAAAAAATCAACATCTTCATCAGTGAGGTTCGTCTCCAAACAATTGATTAACTGTCTGATATGCCTGAAGTTCAATTCAGAGAATTTTGTAGAATTTTCGCATAAGAAAGGTTGCAGCCAAGATTGTTCCTTGCATCCTTACTGAGGATCAAAAGAAGCACCACCTCCGGTGGCCTGTCCTGAGATGAAGAATTAGTAGAAAGAGGAGCCAGATTTTTTTCTAAGATTATTATAGGTTTTAAATCATTGCGTTACGGTTACGATCTCAAAACCAAGAAACAATCAAGCCAATAGAAGGTTGCTCATCAAAAAGCACGTCAGATGAAGTCAAACGTCAACATCATGCTCTTTCGTTTTTTTTTCATATCGAAGATGTTGTGCAGGCAGGGTTAACTAACATTTATATATGAAGGTATTGAAGCGGCATTAAGAAGAAAACGACTGAATTCTGGGGCATAAAGTATTCTGGCTCACATTGTGTTTGAGGCAGATTTTGAACAAAAGCGAAACGACACCGATTGTTAACTCCCCCTACTCACTGTAACTTCTTTTTGTTCCATAGACTGAAAAGGAACCTAAAAGGGATACGTTTTGAAATTGTGGAGGAGGAAAAACAAAATTCTGGAGAAATTAAAGAACATCCCATTAAGGGAATTCCCGAACTATTTTGAACAATGAGAAAAACGCTTGGACAAGTGCATATTGGTCGATTGGACGTGAGTACTTTGAAAGTGATCAAAGCTTGGTGTAAAAATATTGAAAAATTAAAAGATTATGAAGGAAGCCTCGTTATTCTTGGTTCCACCTCGAATTTCGTTTCTCTCACATGTTTTCGTTTTGCAAATCGTCAACTTAAAGATAGCTGCCTTAGTTCTTCTCCGTTATTTTTATATTAGCATGGTCCAGAAACTTCCTTTGCTTGCAAATTTCAGTTTTTCCCACCTCTATTAATAAATGGACTGCGTATATTCTTTCAAGTCTTTAATTTTAACACTTTCTTCAATATCTTCACATTTCATCGGGTAGATTCTTCCGAAACAAGCAAACAGGACACTATAATTTTTAAAAGCATATGCTTTCATTCATATAGGCTTTATGGTAAGTATTTGTTGTTCACCTTTAATAGAATCGTCCATTACAAATATGGAACAGTAGTGCACTCAGTACGCTATAGTGTTTAACTCCTTTAACTTTTTTAACAATTTATTACCTGATCGTTAGTTTTCTTGCCAGTACTTACTGAATTCCAAATATGGACTCGATTGAGATTGCTAAATACTGATTTTATCTAACAGGACGGAAGGAAACTACCAAAACTATTAGAAGTAAACTTGAAATAAATATATCCATAAAACATATTATTTACTATAAGTCTGCGTTTTTTTTTAATATATTAATTCTGTATTTAGAATCCAATTGAGGAAAACAAAGTAATGGATACCTCAATGGGAATCATAGAATTATCTCTGAGTTATGATCCGGTAACGATTACTTTACACTGCACAGTGTACAGGGCGAAAAATTTGATACCAATGGACATAAACGGTCTGGCAGATCCTTTCTGTAAGCTGAATATACTACCAAATGTTAAAACATCAACCAGGTTGCGCACGAAAACCGTCCATAAGACCAGAAATCCGGAGTTCAATGAAAATTTGACTTTTTACGACTTAACTGAGAATGATTTGATGAAGAAGTCCCTACATATACTGGTTCTAGATGACGATAAATACGGTCACGATTACATGGGAGAAGCAAGGATTAGTTTGGCAAAGTTACGTTTGCAAAATACAGTATATGTAAGTTATTTTGCATTACCTAGATAGTAGTAGCTTGCTTATTTATAACATCTTCAATAATATTGAGAATTTTTTTTTATTTTAGCTAACACTGCCTTTGGAGAAGCTTAGAGTTGAGCAAAAAGGACCATTACCAGCACCTGAATTAAGGCAGTGGTTTGACGACCTATGGGATAGAGGTCAGATTCTAATTTCGCTATGTTACAGCACGAAAAAGCGTGCACTATTAGTAACAGTTGTCAGATGCGCCAATCTTCTTCCGATGGATAACAACGGCTTTTCGGATCCTTTCGTCAAACTGTAATAGTTTAATTCTAAATTACATAAACGGCTACTGCTCTAAATTAGCTATTTTTATATTTTTCAGGCATTTGCGACCAGATCCATACCACAGAAAATACAAAACCTCTATCAAATGGAAGAATTTAAATCCAGTCTTCAACGAAGAATTCCAATTTGAAACTAGACCTACAGAATTGTCCACGCAAAGTCTATACATCACCGTCTGGGATAAAGACTACGGCAAAAGCAATGATTATTTGGGAGGGTTAATATTAGGTGGACTGGGTTCGAAGGGATTGAGACTGAAACATTGGTTGGATATGATTAGGTATCCCGATCATAGACAAGAAGCATGGCACAATCTCACAGAAGATTCCTTGAATGATTAAGTTTTAATGACCGCTTATAATGTTTTCCACGACCAAAGTGAATGATGACGCGATTATTTCCGATGTTGAATTATACTATAATCGAAAGAAAAAATGGTTTTTAAGTTTTCATTTTCGTGAACCGTTATAATGATGATTAATTAAAATTGTAAAGTTTCCAATTAAATTGTAAATTTCAGTGCCAAAGGTGTGCGTGTTTTTGTCACAATTTTAATTTTAACGTGAGCTTTTTTGGTGAATAAAATATATTTTATTGTCATGAAGACTCAACATCTGAATCTTTTCGTTGGATTATTTTGAAATCAGAATTAAGTATAGGTTTCGAGGCGTCTTCTGTGTATTATTAATTATTAAATGATTTCACTTTTGAAGCTTTTAAAAAGGTAGCTAACTTTTCTAGTAATTGCCCATGTCAGCATTTTTATGATTTTGAAGGATATGTGTGAAAATCTTGCATAATCTACACTACTCATGAATAAAATAGTGGTGCTCCCTGAAAAGCTCAATGACGGAATTGGAGAAAGTTAATCCAGTATTGATACTATTTCCTATATATATGTTAGGTGCGCAACTAAGTTCTCGCTTTTTTTTTGAAGAAAATGCAACTTTATTGTGAAAAAAATGAATCATTCAAAATATTGCCTATCGCTAGCGACAACTTTGCCTATCTTTCTGGCAGAGCTCGAATAACATCACAGTAGAAGTGTTCGTCTTTTGAAGCTATCCACGAATCAAGCCATTTTGAGATGTCTACATATGAGCGGAACTGCTGATTAGCCAGACCATGTGCCATCGAACGAGACAAATAATAATCGGACGGCGCAATATCTGGGGAATATGGCGGGTGGGGTAGAACCTCCAATTTGAGCGTTTCTAAGTAGGTTTTAACGGGTTTGGCAACCTGAGGCCGAGCGTTGTCATGCTGTAGAATCACTTTTTCGTGCCTCTGCTCGTATTGTGGCCACTTTTCGCGCAGTGCTCGGTTCAATCGCATCAATTGAGTTCGATACCGTTCCCCAGTGAAGATTCCGTTCGGTTTCAACAGCTCATAATAAATAACACCGCCCTGGTCCCACCAAATACACAGCAAAATCTTCGCAGCGTGAATATTCGGCCGAACCGACGACGTAGAAGCATGACCGGGCAGTCCCCATGATTTTGTTCTCTTTGGATTGCTGTAATGAATCCATTTTTCATCACTCGTAACGATGCGATGAAGAAAACCCTTCCTTTTATGCCGCTGGAGCAGTTATTTACAGGCGACAAAACGACGCTCAACGTCTCTTGGCTTCAAATCATAAGGAACCCAAGTTCTTTGTTTTTGAATAATTCCCAACGCATGCAATCGCTGGGAAATGGCTTGGCGGGTAACTCCTAATGCTGAAACAAGCTCTTTTTACGTTTGGCACGGATCCTCATCGAGCAATGCCTCTCTTCGAAAGTTTTTGGTCTTCCTTCACACGAACGTCTTTGAAACGATGGAACCAATCACGGCACGTTGCTTCACTTAGAGCAGCATCTCCGTAAACTTTTTAGAGTTCTCGATGCGCTTCAGCCGCCGTTTTCTTCGAATGAAAGAAGAAAAGCAACACTTCCCGCAAATGACGATTATTTGGCACAAAATCAGACATTTTCACACAACCAAAAGTATATGACACAAAAACAAAATCACTAATGTGTCAAAGCGGTTTGTTTACCATATGTCTAAGCTTGGTTCATGACGTTTTAGTTATGTCACAATCGACCAGCACTTACTACTGGAGCCATCTATTGAAAAACAGCGAGAACTTAGTTGCGCACCTAATAGTAATATTAGATTCTCGGGCTCTCCGTGATGTTGGACAAAAGCTCTCGAAAGAATCGGCGTCTCGACGTTTCGTTGACATCTCAATCATCTTCTTCAGAAGTTATTTCGCAGAGAAGCGTCTACCTGAACCTGAAAACTGTTTTCAGTTTCTGGTTGACGCTTCACTACGAAATAAAAGCCCACCTGACATCGGTTTTATTAACATTAATTAATCCCATCTTATTGAAGTTTTCTCCTCTATTTATACCCAAATCTTGAAGCTGAATACGTTGATTATTCACGTGTCCTCTTTGTCCACCGTTCTAAGCTAAGATTTCTTTCTTATTTAAGGTTCATTTTCTTTGTTTGTACTCACGTCTTCTATTTTTTTCATTCTATTATTTTTTTTAGTAAGCATCCTTTCTCTATATTATTTTAGTCCTCAAGCATTTCTTCTAGTTACATAGCCACCATTCAACCTTTCGGTTTCGTCAGAATTGGTCTTGTCATGTTTCCGATTTATTGAATTCTGCCCCGGATTTCAATTTTCTTTGGAGTTATCTGCTTCTTACCCTTCGAAAACGTACTGCTGATAAAGCAATTATATCTCTGCCTTCAAAGGCATATTTGTCCTGTTGTACCGTAACCTCATACGATACGTATTTACTCTATTTTACCATTCTTTAGCCAACTACAGATATGAGACTGAATTTTTGGTAAATTAAGACTTTTATAAAAGGATTTTTTGTGAAAATTATGGATTTTTATCTACGAATCTTAAATCATACATTTATAAGCTTTTACCGTTAATGAAACATTACTAAAGCCTTTCTCATAACCTAAATTGCATGTAGAATTGAATGTAAAACTGCCTCTCTGGTTTCATTCCACTGTTCTATCTTTTGCTATTGTTGCCTGTCTCAATTCGGCCGCCTTCCAAAGCTATCATATTATTCGAAAGCTCATCTTCCTCATGGTTTTCAATTTATGATTTCGTTATCGTATTGAGAGAAGCTTTGATTATTACAACATAGGAATCGTTGCTATTACATAACTAATTCGTTAAATTTCTTATGTTTTTGCAAGATATTAAACGTATTGTCCTTGTCGAGACTAAAAAATCCCTAAATGTTACAACAGAAAAAGATTTTGAGAATAATTCAAGAAAGACCACTTCTTCTCCAATTGGAAAAAAAGTGCAGAACTATTGTTTTTTAAAAAGTAAACGCATTTTTGCAAAAATTTAAGGAAAACATTAAAATTTCTTCTATATTTTCGTGTGTCGAATTTATATTTACAAGTTCATGTAGTAATGCAGTAAATAAGGTATTTTTGTATAACTGTCGTTGTTTATTGGCAAAAATATATTGTATTACCAAATCTAGAAAAAAGTTAAACAGAGTTAAATAAAATATATACTTCACATGATATATCTATTTTTATATGTTTTTCGTAATGTTGCAGATATGTATTATTTAATATGCAATTTTATTTCTTTTTATTGAACGATGATTTCCCACGGAGCTGTTTTTGAAATAATCTACATTATACCCAGTTAGAAAAGTAATTTTCTAATTTTGTTTAAATAAAAATAATATTTATCCTGTATGTCACTGATACTATACAAAATATTGTTGGGAGAACAAAAACTAACTCAAATAAATGCTTTTAATCGATCCTTTATTGTCTTCTAGACGTTATATCACATCGGTGGATACTTTTATAAAAGAAAAAACTGTAAAATCAAAAAAAGAATAAAGACGAATTTGTCCAAGCGTAAAGATAGCAAGAGTCTTGCTCAAAGCTATCCATCTACGCGGTACAACTTCAAAAAGACTATATATCTATATACGAGGGGAATAATAAAAGGTTTCTATTTAACAATGAAACAAAAGCCTTACGATTTTTTCCAACTATTTTATTCTCCAAGAAAACCTGAAAAAAATGATTTCTGTTAATCTTTAAGATAGGTACATAATAGCGCTTTCAATAAGTTATCGTCTGCAAAACGACGTCCTCCAAAATGCTTTTTCTAAATAAAAAACACTGTTTTGCACCGATTTTATTCCATTAGAAAAGAAAATGATTGAAGACCAATATGGCCTTCAAAATAGTTCGTCTCCATAATGACGTTCGGTGAGGCACTTTACTCCATTAGAAAAAAAATATTTGAAGACCGATAGGGTCTTCAAAATAGTCCGTTTCTAAAATGACGTCCGCTGAGGCACTTTATTCCATTAGAAAAAAATATTTGAACACCGATAAGGTCTTCAAAACAGTTCGTCTCCAAAATGATATCCACTGAAGCTCTTTTTCAAATTTCTAAACATAAAAAGAAGAGAGAATCCATATAGATCCATCGTATGGACTCTAATTTTTGTTTCTAAATCTCAGTGATGCACCAACGTCTCATCACCTGTCACTATTTTAAAGTAGAAGTAGGCGTCCGCATCCAAATTGCCAAGCAATTTCTCCAGATCAACTTACTGCTTTGAAACTACGATTTTGGAGAACAATTGTTTCAACTTTTATGCATCAGGTTTGGTTGGCTTATCTTCAATGAATTCACGACCCCGCCCAAACTGTTTTGACCTCTATTTCACTTTAAAATATAATGGAGCCGAGCCTCGTCCCCATCTACTGTAATCATTCATTCGTAAATAGTTTTAGGAACCAGGAAAATGTTTGACAAAATTCTTTTTTCTTACTAATCCTTATAAAGCATTAAATAATGAATGAATTGAAGTCAAATTTGACACATAGGTAGCAATATGTTTGCTTTTATCACGTAGATTTTCTAGGTGAATATTTTTCTAGTTCTCCCCGTATATACATACGTAAGTTACAGACCGTGGTGTAATTAATGCAACCCAAATTTAATTTAAAAAGTGTATTATTCTTCTACAATATATTTCAGAGTAAATAATATCTATAATATTTTTCAACGATATTATATACAATCTGCTTCTGGGTTTCCGGGCTGGAACCGCGTCACTAGTATATCTGCCGACGTTTTGTACCCATTTGTATGGGACATTATCAGGGCTGAACTACTGCACTGAAACTGGTTTTCCACTAGTGACGCGGTTCCAGCCCGGAAGCCCAGAAGCAGATAGCATGGACCACGACCGCGGAAGTCTACGTACCAGATATTATATACAATTTATATTGCAATTTTACTTGTTCAAACAAAAAGAAACTAATTAATATTTTTATATGTTAAATACAAATAAAGAGGCAGAAATGTATAGAAATCTATAACAAAATATTATAATAAAAAATTTACTGAAAGATTATGGAACCATATATGATATATTTGAATAAAAGAATGTTATATTTCAATGTGTTTTATTTGTTTTAATTTTCTTGTGTTTATATATAATCATTTGTTTTTCGTAACGTTTTTTTAAAATGTCGATTAATCGATTTAAAGTTCCATTAAAAGAGCCTAAAATTTTGATATTCTTCTTTCTTTAAAGGGGCCTGCAAGCATAAAAATATATGTTTTGAATCCCCCTATTATAGTTAAACTAAGATTTCCCAATAAATTAATTTGGTTAGATACTATGATAATGATGAAAATACCAGAAGTAAGGAGTCTGATTTAATGGAGATTTTTTCAGAGAGCGTTCTTATAGACGGTTTGTAATAAGGTAACCTCCTTTTATTACCCTATGTATTCAAAATAAAGAAAAATTAGAGATGGATAAAAGTGTTAAAAGACTACTAGACTGCCGTAAACTTCCTTTTAACACTCTTATCAATCTCTAGTTTACAGCAATCTAGTAGAAATATCGAAGTCGCAGAATACATATATCTTGAAGAACAAAACTGAAAACCTACGACGCAATAAGTATGTCAAAAGCTTTGGTAATAAATTATCAAATGGCAAATGAATTGGAACAAATACATGGAAAAGATGAACGAATGAAAAGATTGAATAAAATATAATGAACTCACAATCAGTCAAAATATTAGAACCCAGCGGATAAGGTAATTACGATACATAATAAAGATGAAGATCAAGGTCTAAAATTAAATGTAAGTATAAGAGTAGGAAACAAGAAAGAATAAGTACATGTAAAACAGAAATAGTGGTATGCTTCGTACGTATCCAATCAGTTTTTGGTCATGATACAAACATATACATATTAAATTGTCTTTTTGACACAGAACAATTTTAAAAACGTTTCCGAAAATTTTAACTATGTTGCAGATAAAGAGTGTTTCAAATTTGGCGGTTTTTTTAAAGAATAAATAAAACACATAATTTGCATTCAATTTCAAAAACTTTTTATTGGTAAATGAAGTATCAGTTATTACATTTATATGCGAAAAATAAAACCTGCCAAATGGCCTCCACAGACGCCCACTCTTTTGTTAAAATTTTCAATGACATTTTAACATAATTGAGGCTGTATATATTTTCAAAGAAATAAGGTTCAATTACACCACCTGACCATAATGCACACCAAACAGTAACTCGTTTAGGATGCATAGGTTTCTCATGAATAATTCGTGGATTTTCCTCACCCCGGATTCGGCAATTTCGTTTATTAACATAGCCACCAAGTTCAAAATGTGCCTCATCGGAAAACATTATTTTTTGAGAAAAAGTCAGCTGGTCGTTCATTGATGAAATTGAACAAATGAACGACGTTTTAAATGATCTAATGGCTTCAGTTCCTGTGTTATTTGAACCTTATATGCCTTCAGATCTAAACCCTTGTGTAAAATGCGCCATGTTGTTGATCCACTAAGTCCAAGTTGTTGTGAACGTCGTCTAATGGACATTTGAGGATCTTCAGCAACACTTTCTCGAACCAAATCAATATTTTCTTGTGAACGACTACTACGAGTGTATTTTTCACTGTTTTGATCTTCCACGGAACCGGTCTCTTGAAATTTTTTAATAATTCGACCAATAGTGCTTTCAGATGGACGATCATGTAAACCATACGGTTCACGTAATTTTCTAAAAACTCTTTTCACAGAACGCTGATAAATAATTCAACAATTTGAACGTGTACGAAGCCGTTTTTGTAAATGCCATACATCACACTTTTTAAATGCCCACATATCCAGACAAATTCAGCGCGCCATCTATATTTTATTTATTCTTAAAAAAAACCGCGCAATTTGAAACACCTTTATTTAAATTTACTACAGAATGTTCATTATGTAAAAGCTTAGTTCGCTCTCACCTTAAAAGGAAAAAAAGCAAAATAAAATAGTTCTGAAATACATTTTTAAAAGTAAAATTTCACAAAAACAGAGTATTCAATTTTAAGCAATTTATTTTTGGGAAAATTAACATAAATATATTTATTTATAATTCATTAATATAATTTGTACCTTCAATAAAAACAGTGCTCACATGATGAACTATAAATCTTAACATGTAAGGAGTCTTATCAATAGAAAATACAGCTGTCTAAAAAGAAATAAATTGCGTTCATTTAACATAATTTCGTCGTCCACAGACGGCAACTCTATCCCAACAAAATTCATGAACATCTTGATTAAGCCGACAGCCCAGAAAAGAAAAGCTAAAACTTTAAAGTCGAATCGAATTCGAAAATATTCTAAAATTGTATTACCTGTAAACACTAAATATTCCAATTTCATTTTTAAAATATTTTTATATAAATTACAAGACGTAGAAAATTCCCAAAAAAGGGGGTACCCAACTATAACTGAAGCGCATCGAACACTGCTCTGAAAGCGATTTGTTGACGAGGCGAAAAATAATTTTTTCACTTCGACCTCTTTTGTGTACTGAACAATTCCTTTTTTAATTCAATATATTCAGGATTCGATTGTGAAATCTAAATTCAAACGCAAAACAACTGTGACAACAAAAGGCAGTGTATGTTTATTAGATTGACATGATTAGAATTGCAAAAATATATGGAAGCGTATTTTAAATAGATAATTTGGTGCTTTTGAATTTAAATCGTGTGGAAACCATATTGTAAATATATCCGACTATAAATACAGTAATCGAAAGATTTGTTCAGAAATTTTTATTTCATTTTTATTCTTTACTAAAATGCTAAAATTTTGGAAGATATAATTTCATGGAGATATAACAATAATAATAATAATATTTATTAAATTACCCAACAGAGATTATTACTCCAAAACGGGTAACAAACAAAGGAATACAAAAAAAATTAAACAATAGTTACATTGTGAAAATGAAATGTGTATCTTAAAAAATAGCAAATCGTACTGCAGATTGTTGAAATTTACCGCCGAATGAACCAAAGGGGCCTTCAGCTAAATATTGGTCCTTGCCGTAAGGACATAAATCAGTTGATTCGCCCTTGATCCCAGGCGTGGAACAATGAAATAAACACGCGACAGTAAATCCGGCGTATCAACCTTCCCAGTAACGACACTTTGCATAAGTAAAGCGCTAAGGGTTTTTCTCCTATCAGACAGCGATACGATGTCATGTCGCTCCAACAACTCGTTGTAATTCGCTCCACGGACAGGATATCGACCATCACATTTAAATGAGAGGTATTTCAAAAATTTGCGTTGTATCTGTTCCAGGAGGCTAGTTTGAGATTTGTAGATGGGGTACCAGACTATAGATGCATATTCCAGTTTGGAAACGACATGATAAAAGAAAAGGGTCTTCAAAGTGTCCATATTATGAAAGTATCGGCATGTGCGAATTATAAAACCGAGAGATCTGGAAGCCGCAGCCGTCATACCAAGAACATGATCGGAGAAAGTAAATTTCTCGTCAAATATTACCCCAAGATCTCTGATCGAGGACTTACGAGAAATCGTAACGCCGCCAATTGAGTAACAGGATTCTATTCTAGAAATCCTTCTAGAGTAAGATACCAGGAAACAATTCTCAATGTTTAAACTTTTGCTGACATTGGCCTGCAACAAGTCAACGTCGGACAGCGAGTCAATTCGATGAAAGACTTTAATATCATCGGCGTAAGCCAAGACCGGGCAGTCGATAGACTTAATCAAGTCATCCACAAAAATATTAAACAAAAGTGGTCCAAGATTAGACTCCTGTGGAACACCGGGGGAAGAATGAAAAAACCGAGACTTAAACCCATTGTAATAAACATAATTCATTCTATTGCTCAAATACGATTGTCTACACAACAGATATAATAAATAATTTAAAAAATAAATTATAATTAATTATGACCATAAAATTAATCGTGGGGAACAAATATTAGTGGAGAAACTGTAGGCTCGCATTGCCAGAGAGAGTCAACTGTAGATAAAATTTTGCACAGTACCATAATTACCTTACGAGACCAAATTAAATTTGAATTCATCGAACCCAAACTTGAATTAAGTGAGTAAATTGTGTTGGGCTTCTGTAAAATAATGAAAACAACATACAATTTAAATGTGATTATTTTCTAAGCCTGCTTCAAGTGTGAATCTAGTAGAAGAACCGTTAGAAGAAAATCGCCATATTATATACCGGCCAATTAGGAGCATTTTGAAGAATAATACGTCAACTGTAGATAAAATTTTGCATAGTACCATAGTTACAAGACTAAATTAAATTTTAAATCGCTAG